>DWDW01000516.1:0-14480 GCA_018245635.1 Mimoniades versicolor eupheme | reverse complement strand
TAGGCTCACCACCTATTCCATCGTGGGACTTAAAAGTAACTGGTGAAACGTGGGAGTGTTCTACATTCCTCTGCCTATCTCTTTGGAGATTACAGGCGTGATTTTGTGTTTATGTACGTTACAAGCAACGACGAAGATAATAATAATTAAATCCATAACAGAAATTCTAGTACACCACATGTTCATTATTTTATAAATATGATCTGTCCGTCAACCCTTCCGTAGGTCGACTATTGAACGTGGATCTCCTTTCGGAATGAGGAGGGTTAAGGCTGGCCAAGTGGTAGTTAGCAAATAATAAATGTAATAAAATTAAGCATACACATCTATGAGTATTTGTTTCAATTCTTGGAATTAACAGTAATTTTGTAGAGTCCGCTGTTATCGGAGGAAGATAATGAAGAACCTCTGATAGGTCGAAACTAGTTGGATTATCCCGAAAAAACATACGCCAATTAATTTAGTAAATAATAGGTATAACAATGCAAAAAAATCACTTTGTTTTGTTTGAAGTTTGAAAGTGCAACGTTTTTTTGGAACAATTCTGTCATGTTACCATGTAACACAAAACGTTATCACCACGGGACACATTCTTTTTTGAAAACAACTCTTTTTACAGCCACGATTAGCAACGTGAGGTAGCTGTAAACTACGCCATGAAGCATAATAAACTTCATTTTCTGTGCCAAGTATGAAGTGACTGACATCCAAGGAGAATGCGGAAATTGTTATTACTGGCGTTGTTACTATGTAAATTTGTTACTTTAATACTTTCCCGATTCGATAATACAAAATATAACATAATAGTAACGTTTTTGGAAATTTTCCAGACGATGTAGTCGCGTTCGCGAACCGTAAGTACAATTATGATTACGACGATATTGTTAATAGCAAACGACATTCATTCGACGATCGGAGAAATTTGAGAAGGAAAGCATTGCAGAGACAATATGAATCGGACCACGACTGGGAAGACAGACGTCGACTGGAGAATTATAATCCAAAATACGCAGATAATATTGATCCCAGAGACCACGCAGGAAAAGACAGACGCGGCGAGCATGATGTCAATCTAACATACAAAGACAATAAACGATTTGATGATCAGAACAAAATTAAACATCCATCGAATCTTAGAAGTTCGGAACTCGAACCAATTGACTTGTAAGCAACATTTCAAGGAATTTCTTTTAACATTCTTGCTCGTGAATAATGTGTATATTGAATATTATACTTGCAGTAACAAAGAGGTCCAGAAGAAAACATCGATGCTGGTGAACTGCCAGAGACAACATGAAAGGTTTGTTGTTTTAATCGTATTTAGTATCTGTCTTTGGGTTAAATTACAATGATCAATAACTTGAGTGATTATTTAGAGAAAAAAAATTACTGCTCTGCGGACAGCCGTGTCACACTGTGGTATCATAAAAGGGTTGATTATGGTGGAAATATTTAAGTTTCTACATTATACAAAGTATCCACATTGGTAGCAAATCTTAGAGATCAGAAAGAAAAATGTTCTCTAAAAAGACGTCTGTATACCCGCGCATGGCCAGCGTGGCGGACTATACTCATAACCCTCTCATTGCGAAGGCGACCTGTTCAACAGGCGAGATGTTCAACATTAGAACTATAGACATCGGAAAAAAATCCACATTGCACATTATATACGACGTGTGTTGATTTCCTTTCATTTACACATCCATAACATGCGATAATCTTTGAAAGATACTACATATGTATGTTTTTTATGAATTTCCATCAACAACGGCAAATGTAAATGTGCTATAGTTTATACTCTAAATAATTAATAGCCAGTGCTTGTTTGTGTTAAACGAGTACAGTTAAACACAGTTAACTTGCACACTATCCGACTGTATCACTGTCTGTCTTGAGCTCTTGACTTGAAGTTGAAATGCCAGCGGTGAGCCACGCCATTATAGTATGTGCCAAGACAAGGAATATGCTGAAGAGCCCTTTAACGACGTTTACAAATGAGAATTAAATTAACGACAGATCTGAATTGTTATTTTACGACAATTTTAGTGCAGCTTTACTTTACTTTATTTGCGTTAAAGATTTGATTTTTGTGTACGTTGTTATAGAGTTATTAATATTTATAGTAACATTTTACTGCGAAAGTAGCTTTATCTGTGCATGTTTTCTCGTAACAAAAATCTAAATGATTTGATGAAGTTTAAGCGGATTGATTTTATTATTATTTTATGTAAATCTAATATATAATAAAAAATTGACTATTATTTTCAATAAGATTAAAATTATAATATATAGTAATTTCCGACTTATCCTTATTTTCATACCATCAGTACCTACTTTTTAGAGCATTTGAATTTTTTTAGATTATTAATCAATAACATGCACTTAAAAGTAATTTCAGTAGTTATTAAATTATAAAACGAATATCGGTATTAAAAAATTATTCCCTATTTTTTTCCTAACTTTTTTAAGGCGGGCTGTTATTATGACTAGCATTTATTAATGAAATGATAAGCAAGATGTTACGTTTTATTAACGAAATTTTGATTACGTAACATCACGCTTCTAACACTCGAAGAGGTAGACAGAGGAGCGTAGTAAACTCCAGTAAACACCAGTTACGTTTACGTCCCACTATGGAATAGATGGTGAATCTATTGCCATACACCAGGCACATATCCAGACTCCAGCCACTACTAGAAAATCTAAGTCACAAAAATTGAATAGTGCCGACTCTGGATTTGAATCTAGGACCTCTCCATCGGCAGTAGAGCTTGCAACCAACACGACCAACGAGGCAGTCGGTGGTGAAGGAGCTAGAGGAGCAACTGGTGAATGGTTGCAGTGTTACACCACGACCTATCCCTTCAGGGAAATACAGGCGTGATGTTGTGACACATTAATTTTATATATAAAATGCGTTCTCTCAACTAATCACACTGTGCCCAGATACGAGTCGTGTTTCGCGGGTTGCGCGGCGATCTCCTGCGACAACCCCCGCGAGCGGCTGCAGCCCTGCTACCCCTTCTGCGAGCCCGGCTGCGTGTGCACCTCGCCCTACGTCCGAGACGACCGCACACACAAGTGTGTTCTGCCTGAGGACTGCTCGAGGTTC
The DNA here is from genome assembly GCA_018245635.1 of Mimoniades versicolor eupheme. Lineage (NCBI taxonomy): Eukaryota > Metazoa > Arthropoda > Insecta > Lepidoptera > Hesperiidae > Mimoniades > Mimoniades versicolor. Next base: position 11,368 of record DWDW01000516.1, on the reverse strand, counting down.
ACGACGATTACATATAACTTTAATACATTTATACTTATCAAATTTATACATTTATTGCTGACATCTCCACATATGCGACTATCTGATCGCAATGTCAGCAGAGTTTGATGTGTGGTACCTAATTTGTACCAGGCGTGGACATGGAATAATGTTTACATTGTAATGGACTTTGTATTGACTTAGATTATGCTTTTCAGGGGACTAAAAGGGATCCCCGATATTGGAGATGAAGTGTGATCAATGAAAACTAAAGTTGGTGCAAAAAATTTATAATCATGTAAATAAAAAACAATGTTTTTTTAAATTCATTCACTGTACAATAAAAGTAAAAAACATGTATTTTTTAATTATTATTGTTTTATTTATTTGTGTGTGTGTGTGTGTGTGTGTGTGTGTGATATTTTATGAGCTCTGGTGACGACTAATTTTCGGTGGACGCCCGACGCATAAATGGCTATGATAGGTCCCTTACGCCGCTTGTGATATGAACGATCCTAGTAAATACGCTTTATTTATCCTTACCCTTTTAACTTTTAATAAGTTACACGAATTTCAAAATAATGGTCGGTCATTTAGCCCTCTGCCCTCTGTATCTAATCTTCTCATTCTACGAAGAGAACAACATCAAACAGTGGAACGATAAAAAGGATTGACAATGATGGCCTATTTGGTCCTTTTACAACGATATCATTGTATGTAAGCCGTACTGTAACAAGGTAGAAAAGTTGAACCATTGTGTGCCGCACTATCGAGCTAATTGTTTTCCTTAATCACTGAAACATTCACAAACAATACGCCGAGAAGTGCAACTGTGTCGCGATTTTCATTTATACAATTGTACAGTCTTTATACTCCAAAAAGTTTATTTTATAGAGATCATGAAAATGTGGTCATCGGCGAAATACTTTAGAAACATCTAAATTTTAATTGAACAGTTCATTCTCAATGGTATCGTGGTATTTGATATTCCTGTGGACACTGCCGTGTGACACGGCAGCGGATGACGGCGCATACGGTGAGATAGTTTACGAACGTACTTTTGCTTTATTAGCTGAAGACAAATGCTTCTCCTGCTCTATTAGCAGTCACAAAACTGCACCAATCATAAACATAAAGGTAATAATTATTATTACTGCTGCACCATCACACCAGGCTCCAATTAGATTAGATCCAGATAGACAATAAGAAGGAAGTACCAAATGTCTCTATCCTTTCAGACCTATCGTGTTTCTTTTACATTCATCCCTCTGCGTGGGAAAAATGGAGTCCGAAACTTACATCACGCACGCCAACTTGGAGACTTTTGAAACCTCCGTCACCCATTATCTGACCAGTTTGGTCAAGACAGATAGGACTCGATGTCTGTCAGTTACTCACCATTCACATTGTATGACATAATAATTTCGCTACAAACAACGAAACAATATAAAAATATAACTAAACCGTATCACCTAAAATAACCATGAAATTATTAAATGCAAAAAGATAGGTTGTTCTTCACTTAAGCTTTAAAATATTGAAGTGAAAGAATTGAACTTTCATTACATTTACATAAGTATATGACCGTATTATTTCACAGAATGCGGAGCGCACGGCAGATTTGAGTACTGTATTGATGGAATACCCGGGTGTGTGATCGGCTGCCACTGTCACCCAGGATACTACTTTGACACCGAAGCCAAAATATGTGAACCAAAGTAAAATTAGGATTATACTTATCCGTTTGTTTCTGTCTCTACCAATGTAAACATTAGAAAACTGTTGCTTACTTAGTCAACTTCGTTACTTACCCTTCGCCCTCTTGTAGCACTTAACATGTTTGTATATTCCAGTACTAAATTAACACAAAACTATAGACGACGCATGCCACCACCGACCCGAGTACACGAGACGAATTACTTACCAGATGAAACTGAGATGGACACTTTGCCCACTTTTACCACGGAAAATGTATTAGAGGGACATGTCAATGACATTGCCAAAAACACTGATGACCTTGGTGATTGGTTGTATAGCCAATTCTTTAAAACTATAGAGAATCAGGTAATAAATAATACGGATAAGGATGGGTCACCCACAAGAAGGAGTGGCCGCGACTCGCATACGAAGCACAAGAAACCCAAACGACGGGCGAGGAAAGGTAAAAAAAATAGACACAAAAATAGTAAAAGAAAAGGTGTAAGAGGAAAGATAATGCGAATAGCTGAGGATGATAGCTTATTTGAGACATCCGAGTCGTCTGATTCTGATAACACCGACTCTGATTCTGACTCATCTTCTGATTCTGACGACGACGATCACGGACACAAAAAAATATTAATGATAAATAAAAAACCTAAGCCTGCGTTGCCGTCATTTATATTCTTGCCGAATATGGAAACGCCATTCTATCCGCCCATAGGGTTGCCACCGCCACCAGCAATGCCAATGTATCCACCAGTGCCAGTGCCTCCCGTAATGCCCGTACCACCATTCATACCCTATCCAGGTGTGTAATATAACTTTTCATAGCCACATTAAACGTTATATATGAAATTTTGCTACAAGATATTTATGCGATTCCAGCACCTATGGTCGATTGTGAAGAAACTACAACTGACTCTTCAACAACAACAACAACTGCTGTCTCAACAATAGAAACTTCGACTGCAACCACCGGTGCCGATTCCAAAGAGACGACAACAGAGTAAGAAATCATTCTTTTCATTATTACTAAACACATAACTGATTGATCTGTTGTTCCAGTAGGTTTGGTTCACACCCAAATTCAATTACCCGAGACATTTGTTTTATAAGCAGCTATTGTTTATACATATCGGGGGGGAGACCACATCCCTAGACCCCACGCCGGGATACAGGATGTCGTAAGAGTCGAGCGGTGCTGGGTGACTGCAGCATGGCGCGGGCTGCCTAAGCAGTGATACCTGACCTGGCCGCCTACAGACAGCAGAGGAGACGATACGAGAAGCCTTTCTCTTACGCTCTGTGATCCCCAATCTGCATACCTAGCGTGGGGATAATGGGCAATAACTCCTCCAGGGAGCTCTATAACCAGCAGAGTAGTCACAGCAATGCTAATGACCTAGTGTTAGTTCAGTGGTGTTACTTAAATGACCTTTACATAGGTCATAATATGTATGTACGCTGATTGGTTAGTACAGACCCTGCCTCAGTTTGGTAACAGTTGGCCGTAGTATGTGTTGGGATTACCAAAATATAAATTAGTTTTTAATTTATTTAGTAATTTCTGGAATATTACTTCGACTTAAAGAACGCCAGGAGAAGCACGGGCAGTCAGAAGCCGCAATAAAGAAAAGAAAAGGGGCCGGAAGAAATCTGTTGAAAATGTTCCTGAAAACGTTGAGGACCTGCCGTAATATTTTTTAACTTTTTATCATTCAAATAACTGACCTAACAGAAGTTTGCCGTTATGCATACATTATTAATAAAACTACTAAATCGATTTTTTTTTAGGTTTACTTTTTAAACTTTGATTTTTATCTTAAAAAATAAAATGATAACTTCATTAATATCAAGTTATGAATGTTTTAAGAAAACACAAGTTTTAGCGATTTAAAAACTAGCAAATAATTTTTAAATGTATCTATTTAACATTTAGCTTTCTTTATGTTTTCCTCTTTGTACATAAAATATATTGTCAGTATCAACAATAAAGCTAGCAAGTAATAATGTTTTTACTACCTTTTCAGTTTCTATTTTGAACCACCACCCGAGCCACGACAGAAACTTGTGAGTAAACGAACAGATTTAGAAAAATTGTGATTACGTACTAGATTACAATTATTAAGCTTATAATTTTACAGTTACAGCGTTTACGTCAACGAATGAATAACACACCTTTGCAGAAAAATAGAAAAACAATTAATAACTATAATAATCAACTGACAGCACCTGACACGTTGATTTCCAACAATAATCTGGAAGACACTGTTTTTAAAGGAGAGCCTTTAGATATGTTAGAAGACGTGCCCGACCAGGACAATGTAGATTTTAAATATTTATCCCAATTAATCCATAGATCAAATGACAGTCAGACGCGAGAGGCACCCTTAGAATCATACGGTGCAATTAACCCCCTTAGAAAGAAAACCGTGTCTAATCCTCGTGAATGGTCACCGAAGAAGTACCACGTCTATAATTTCCCAGTGGACTCGAGAAGAAGAATGAACCAGCAAATTATCACCACGAAAAATGGCCAACCAGATGACTCGTACTACTCAAACCTCGGAAGACAAATAGCAACGTTAATACGCACTATCGATGCTGACAACGAACGCCAGGTTAGCTTAGAAATAGAGAAAGTCCAAGAGAACTTAAACGAAAAACCATTCTTTAGCGAAAACGCACCTCGCACTTATTGGGAGCGATCTGTAAGATCACCCCTACCACTAAATACGAATCACTTCTATCCGCTTAACTACAAATACGATAATTTTAAAAATAGCAACGAATTGCTTTTTAATATTGAGAACAAAGTTGAAACAGTAGTCTCCACAGCACCCGCTTTAACTCTACAAGAGATTGAAAACATGATTCGTGCAATGAAAACGGCGGAAGCACAATCTAGAAATAATGTAAATATTGTAAATATGGAGCCGTCTTTACAAACGAGGAATTCGTGGCCGCTAGGTATGAAACAAACTAAAAACTCAATTAAAAATTTCGCCAGACCAAATGTTTTCGACGTTAATAGAAAAAAGTTTATAAATTATTCAAACGACACGAGACCTGAAATTTTAAATACTAATGTAATTAACATTGGGGTACAAGGCTTTCGCCCTTTCACTGATCAAGTCAATTACCATAACTTAAAAGAAGATTTTAAACACGATTTGCCAATACAGCCAATAATAAAAAGGACCAACACCAAAATGTATTTAGTTCAAAATAAAACGGAGAGAATATATCCGCAAATAATACAAAAACCAAAGCCTGCATTCGTACGCAACTCTGAAAACCTCCAGTACAGGCCACCTACTTCTGGGATTGACAAAAAAGTAAAAAAATATTTTTTTGATGCCGACAATCACTATTCGTTTCAGAATGATGACATTCCTTTCCGATATTCAATATCGAAAACTGCTAGCAACCAGCCAATTTATTCGTCATTGCCGTCGCCATATTTCCATCATGACATCAAACACGTAGACTATATGCCGTAATGATAAATAAAAATTCTTAAAATTTACGTCTTTTAGTTTATACTACTTTACTTCTGTATTATAAATAGGACATCATGACCGTTACGTTAATGATGACTTTTGGACATTCTAGATAGAAGATGAGATCGACAGTTCAGAAGAATTTTTGATGATTTTATTACAGTAACAGTATCTGAAATTGCATTCGGTGTAGCAAATGAGTAAACAAAATCCCCGAAGATATAAGCAGTTCTCTGCTTATATTACATAATTCTCTGCTTATAGTACACCCTAATTTTTAACAGATACGCAAATGGAAAAAAAACACGTATTCATACAAATACATATAGGTATTTATAGAAAACTTGATACTAAAAGCGTCACCTAAGCACATTTTGTGCTAGAGTATTAGAGGTATCCTGTTGTCGTGCTTTTCTCGCTCAATTAAATTCTCATTTCATGAAGCAGGATTAGCGCTCGGGCGGCCGCGGCGCTGCACTAAGGTTGCCTGCACACGTCACGGCCATGTTATGCAGCCATTGCTATTATTCTAGCGCTTGTAAATCTTGCAGAATTCATGTACCTGTTAGATAGCGTTATAATGATAATGATAAAGTAAATTACCTGGCGTGCGTGCGCGTTTAAAATTTTATATATTCATGGAACAGCTTATTGTCATACACGATAAAGAAAATAAAAATAAACATTTATTGTATTGTTAATAGTAAATACAGTCGATAAACTTACGATCATAACACACACGAAAACAATATTCATTGAAATATATGGGAAATACGATATTACACCTTAATATTTCACTAATATACTAATTTATACTTACAAAGAGCGCTTGGATCAAGCCTCACAGTGCGCTGAATGAGCGCACGGGCTCAAAATCCGATTTGTTTATGAGCAACGCGACTAGCAGAGTGTCGGAGCGTAGGTAAGGTGATTAGATCTACAAAACGTATAACTACATATTATGAGGATTGTACCAATAGATATGTTCATAGCTACCGTAGCATAGATGAATTATTTATATCTGTGCGTTGAACATCGAATAATCTGCTTCCTATTCCCTTAAATATATTTTTTAACATTGATGACCTACCGTTCGATACAAAAGAACTACATATTTGCCTCATACAGCATCGGCGTTCATAGGGAACCACAGCAAGGGAAGCCACATTTTTACAGAAAAATACTTCAACTTATGATAAAATATAAAAGCAATATTTATGTTTATTTTGACTTATACAGAATAATATATAGGCTTACTTATTACATATACAAAACAATTTTTGGGGCTACGATAATGCATACAATGTGAACAAAAGATTAGTTCCAGTAGACAAGTTCATCTGCTACGCCATAACAGACATGCTTTACAAACAACTCCAAGAAAGACAATAACAGTCATACGATAATACCTAGACGCCGATATATCACTCGGTTTCTTCAAAATTCAAATGTCGAATAGAATATTCAAATTGCGGAATATATTTTGCATAGCACGCTTCAGCAGGAGATCGTCGAGAGTCCATATCTCTCGGCGTAGTACCACGAGCACACGCCGACGCCGCGCAGTGTATTCGTATTCTGGCGGGGAGCGCTGTTGACTGTCCGTGCTTGCTTTATTTGTTTCTTTCAAACACTGGACGGATGTACAATCTACAACACAAGTGTTTTCTAACCACGACACTACTTTTATACTTTATACTTAACTACGGAAATAATGGTATAATTTCAAATTAACCGCTTCTATATACTAGTTTGCATGAATATTAAATATCATTCGATGTAATGGCGATGAAAAATATAGCGAATAAACCAGCTCACCTTAGAGTTTTACATAATGATATCTATTCATTTTTTATTACAATAACAATAATTTATATTTCATGATTACTTATGTCTTTTTTAAGTATTTGAACATTAAGCTTATATTTTAAAAAAGTAAATACGCGTGACGACCACAAGTGAAAATATATTTCAGATACTGATTTTCACTTTTTTTTAAGCCGGGTTCGGTTAATGTTGCATTCTTTCAAAATCCCGGCCAAAATAGAGCCAACAGTCTGTACTTATCAAAACGTTTCTTCATAACTATCGGTTGTTGTTATGGTATGTATGTAAGATTCATCAAGTCGCACAAAGCAATTTGAAACACTTGAATGTTATAAGAAAACCGATACGGGAGAGGCACAGAGCATTGAATGTGACGTCTCAAAATTCAAAAGGTAAAAATCGTACGTAATAAGCGGTCGTCGCCACCGTTCACACTTATAACACCCCGCCTATTCTGTTAGTCGTGTGCGCGTGCCGAGGCGCGCGCCGCGTCGCCTCTGAAACGAACTAATTATGAATGTGGCACTGATCCTGGAAAAATATAGATTCCAACTGATATTGATTTCATTTGAATAATCTATTTCCACTCATGAGGCAGTATTGCATTAGAGATGTGTTATGAAAAATGAATGAAGAAAAATTTTATTCTCATTTTTATTCCGATCTTGATTTATTATCTTTATTTATTAACTTTATCAACTGCCTCGTTGGTTGCAAGTACGACTGCCGATCGAGTTCTCCAAATCCCCGATAGGGGACTATTAAATTTTTCTAACTTAGATTTCCTAGTAGTGACCCTGAGTCTGGATATGTGTCCAGTGTATGGCAATAGAGTCAACACCTATTCTATAGTGGGACGTAAACGTAACTAGTGAAACGTGGGAGTGTTCTACATTCCTCTACCTACCTCTTCTGGGATTACAGTCATAAATAAACGTTTTTTTAGGCTTTTGAAATATTGTAGTTAGAGAGTATAAATTTTCTTTACATTTTGAATGTTTAATATTACAGTTACAATATTAAAATTATTTAAAGTTTACAACCGCTAAGTAATTGTAGTGAATTATAAAGGTTTATATATCCTGACTTATACACAACGCTCGCATTGACTTATACAGCAAATTAGAACTACAAGTAATCCAGAGAGGGTAAGATCTTAAGACCAGGGAGGTTGGCTGTACTAAGAGTAGCATCGGAATACCAAATGACTAATTTGACACCTGCTATTGCGAGCTTACTAAATAACTACGAAGCTTTTTTCATTATATTTCGTAAGATAGCCTTAAATGAAATATATTTATCCAATGACATTAAATTAAGTGGAATAATTATTTGATTGATCAGATTTTAATTGAAGTATAGAGACACAGAATTACCTACGTCGTAAGAAACATTTTACTTCGACCACATTATGCCACGCTGGCCAAATGGCGGGATGGCAGACTTCAGTCACCTAAAAAAAAATTTTTAATTAAATATAAGGTGTGCACATTTCCTTACGATGTATCCCTTGACCATCAATCCAAGTGTTTTTAGACTTAAAACATATATTTTATAAAGAGATGTGCGCGCCAGGAATTGAACCCGAGCCTCCGCAGTGCGAAGTTTTCGAACTTTCCGTTTTGTTCATATCTAAAAATTTACCAATAGCTGCCACCCTTGAGTCGCTAGCTTACTTAATGCAGATGCAGAAATAATTAAAAAAACTTATCCACTTTATTCACCGTATTTTAAAATATTTCACATATTTTGCTTCGTGTCGGGTTAAAACGACAAATGAAATGAGGATTATTGAGAGCCATAACAATACAAAATCTAATTGATTTAAGGTACCCCGATACTAATTATACGAGTCGGTGGACGCCGGGGATGAAACGTATTAAACTCTTCCCGACAAAACATCCGACCCATCCTGATTCTACGCTCCAAGCGGTCCATAGGTACGGTACATAAATGATATACAAGTATGTACAAAGGTTTGGCTCTGGTACACTCGCATTCGTCCAACCGTTAAAGCGCTTACTTTAATTTTCATTGCGTATGTAACGCTAATAGAAACCTCGATTGATTTGCAGTAAAACGTTCTTCCAATGTTACGGTAAAAGTAAGATTATATAGTAGAAATGGAAGGCATAAAAACATATTAAATAATTACAATACATTTATGGTCACAAAAAAGAAACGATTTACAACAGTTTGGAGCATACCAAAAGCCTTATAAACACAATATCATAATCATAATCCGTTTTGGCCTTATTACTTTAATTAAATTTTAGACTAATTTATTAATGTTAAAGCTGTTGGATTACCAAATAAATATTAAATTTGTATATCGATATGTACATACCTACATGCATATACATATGTATATTTTAAATACCTCACGCAAACACGTTCATTCTCTCTCTTCTTCTCACTTCGAACTCTTTCATGTCATTCCCATTATAAGGTTAATTTACTTAATTAGTAATTCTAAGATTTCTTTTCTTAAGTTATTTGTTTCGTAAGTCTTTCTCTCCTACCGCCATACATATACAAGTACGTAGATAATAAAACTGTACGTACATAGAAATATACTCGTAACATTGAGGTTCGCTCGCAAATAGGGGAGGAATTTATTTGGCTCGGTATCGAAACGATTCCAATTTTCATATTTCCCACGATGGGCCGCGCCTGTCCTCCTGCAAACCGTATCTGCCACCTAAATCTCGTTCCGATATTTATATGAATGGAAATTGATTTCATCGTTTTTATACAAACCAATATTCACAAAATATGAGCACTGTATATAACCTAACAGAGGGATTTTTATCTTTTTCATTTATTGTTATTATATAATTACGCCACGTAGTAAATAACACCGAATGTCATATGTTTCTATCCTAAAAGACTAACCTTGCTTTTTCCATAGTCATTATTATTTATTAGACAGTATTATTGTCCGTGCAGTATTCAGGTTTACGAAACAAACCAACATAGGCTTAATGAACTATTTTCGTATTCATTCAAAAGCCAGGAGAGGTCACAAAGTTTGCGTTCTTAATTAGATAACTTTATTCCATTAAAATATGACCGCCGAGTGAGTTAGACAAAATGGCGGCCCTCGTAAACATTCTGTAAACGTCTAAAAACATAATGCTGTTTAAAATATATTAGTATGAAAATTTATTAACATTTGTTTGTTCTTGAAATAATAATTTTGTAGGTTTTTTTACACTGTTATATGTATTTCAAATTATTTATTATAAAGTACATTTGCAATATTCAACATTCACTATAAAAATAAAATAAGAAAACAACAGAAAAGACAACAAACAAGAAAACCAATAATTCATAATGTACTAATTAATTTAAAAAGAACAATATATTTCTCTGAAGGGGTAGGCAGAGGAGTTTAGTATACACCGACGCGTCACTAATTATATTATACGTCTCACCAACCAAAAGGAGCGGAATTTATTGCCAAATCAATACTATTTTTTTTAAATATCGAAAGCTTTAACAGTGAGTATAATTTTCATTAAAAAAATATTATGTGACTGTGTGAGCTCTGGCCGTTACACTTTGCAAGTAGCTGGAGACCACTGAGTATTACTTCGGATAACCGTCAGCTCGCAGAATTGTAAGCGGTCTCTTGACGCTGTGACATTACAGCAGTCGGAAATGTGACTATTTCCGGAAAATGTATTCACCGGCACTAAATTTAATGACTTGCAAATCTTTTTCAACAATTAAAATGTTAATATATAACATACCTATTCTTGGCATATATGTAGGTATATGTTTATGCTGAAAAGATGTAATTTTTTTCATGTCAAATTCAATACAAAATATAAGTTTTCATAATGTCTAAATACATACATGTTTGTAATAAATGGATTTCATATTCTTATATAATAACCATTGTTTTTGTCACGTAGATTTAAGTTTTAGCATTACGGTAAATGATGTATGACATAAATATAGGTTACGTCACTAACTTACAGCAAGACAAAGTGCTGTAAAGTCGGCGCAGAAACCTCTCTCGAAGTATTTTCCAGACATTTCCCGGCGGTATATTTACGAGGCTGCGTCGAATCCGCGCTCTCCCATCATGGCTACGAAAAAATTGTTCACAACAATATCAAAAGCTGAAGTAAACTTAAAATGAAACTTTTGTTATTCGTAACATAATCATATACCTAAGCATAAACGAAACCGGCGTGCATGTAAGAAAAAAGGGATGAATGTGGCAGAGATATTTGACATTGACCTGAAGAATATGTATGTAAGTATGTATGTATCATTCACGCCACAGAAAAGGTTCTAATGTCGTTATTTCATGAAACAGTCAACAGAAACTTCTAGCATTTAATACT
>DWDW01000515.1:0-14483 GCA_018245635.1 Mimoniades versicolor eupheme | reverse complement strand
GAGCGAGAAAGCTTCAGTCACAAATCTCCACTGATCATGAACATCTCCAAACGACCTCGAAAATAATTGTACGAATAAGGACTCGTTGAAGTCTTTTACATTGCATTTTTGTGTCATACATTTTAGTGTGAATTTTGGAAAAGAATTCATAAATATATAATAATTGACGACGGCAACTCTTTATTTTAAACGTTTGGTACTCTTGCTGGTTTTCTGCTTATTTGAATTGACAAAATATACTTTCATTAATAACTTTATTGTAGTTCTAATAACACGTAGTAGAACTATTATGATAATCAACTTCATCATGATCAGTCTGACTTAGAACCCTGGTAAAAGGACTCCCCTTAGAGGTATTTGCCACGCCAGACGTGGTGCGACTTGGGGATCATGGAGCAAGGCATTTTGCACGTTATACGTAAATCAATAAAATCATTTTTGTTAACAAAGCATACATCGGTACAACTGATGTTTATATGATCTGTAATACCTATTGGCCTTTGGATTTTTACAACAAACATTTGTTTAGTATGCATTAACCAAATGTTTTTTTATTCATAAATCAAAGAACAATTAATGTTCTCTGCCACAATATAGATTTTAATTCAGAAAGCATTATTTTTAAATGACTATACCTAGTCCCTTATATCTCTATCAGTAATCTTCGAAAGCGACGTACGTGTATGAAGATAATGATAAATGCAGAAGATGCGCGACAGGCTTGTAAGGATAGAGATTTTGGATATTTACTTTTTCTCAATTGTATAATAAAAATGCGACTTGCTCGTTGGTTTTGTTAGTTGCAACCGCGAGTGTCGATCGAGATGTCCTGGGCTCAAATCCCGGGTCGAGTACTATTCGATTTTTTTTACGTACATTTTCTAGTAGTGTGTCGGAGTCTAGATATGTGTCCGGTGTTTGGCTCATGACCCCTTGCATTATGGAACATGAACGTAACTGGTAAACCGTGGGATTCCAATACACTCCTGTACCTACCTGTACGGAGAATACAAGTTAAAGTTACATACTTCCATATCCAGTAGTAACTTACCTTCAAACATATTTCAAAACGGCAACGTATGAGTATGACTTACACAATACAATCATACGCACGATTGTAGCGTATAGCCTTACAATTTCACAGATGCCACTCACCTATACTGCTGACCGTAGTGATTATTTATATTTCAAAGTTCAATTTTGAATTCTATGTCATTGTTAATAAGATATAGAATCCTTTATTGGGCGGCGATGGAGCACTTACATTGGTAGAGTTTACTTTCTCCGGCAAGCGATTTAGTTCGGAATGTCCGATGTACTGTCCGCGCCGCTTCTTCCACCACTGGTAGCCAAAGAGTAAGTTTCTTAATGGATATTTAGTTTCATATAATAAAATCACCAATGAAACATGACATAAATCTTTTAAAAAATACAACTGAAATAAACCGTTAATAAATTTCCACGCATGACTTATATACATATAATTTGAAAGTGGTAGATTTCTCTGTATAGAACTTTCTTACAGAAGTAGGTACCTATCTGCATCTATTTTACCGTTAAGGAAAAATGCTGACATAAACTGTTTATTTACAGAATAAGTAAAGAAACAGTCGAGAAGAATTTCATGTCTACGTGGCATCGAATGCAATTGTCTATGGCATTCACTTCCCATATAACATCAGATGATTTACTTACATGTCCATAAGACATTAAAAAATAAGTCCTCATGTATTAGTAAGTCGTTAGTTGAATATACATATGTATATAAAATAATATACATACATTTTCGAAAAAATATCTGATGATAATTTATTTATTTATCAAAAGCAATATAGTGTACTCACTACTAGGGAATTTAACTTTAGAGTACTGCATTCAGTTTAAGGTCGCACAGCGACAGCGTCGAATATCCACTAACACGGTCCACATAACCTGTTTCATCGTAAGGCTCTTTGTAGAGTTGACGCGAGCCCGGCAGTAAACAATCGCGGGCAGTCTTCGGCCGGCCCCCGCGAACGCCGCTCGCTGTGTGTGGCGAGTGACCCGACAGGTGTGAATTGGAAAAAAAAAATTAACCCGTAGACAAGATTCGTTCGTGCTTGTTTTTTAAAGTGTACGAGTACCGTTTATAATTTTGCCGTTACGCGTGTGCCAGTGGTATTGTGCTGTGGGTCGGATGGTGCGATGCCAGTGTTCCCTATGTAGAGATTACTGTGGACACATTATTATTAAAACCAAAGTTGTAATGCTAATTTTTACTACGAACCGTTGCACAATTGTACAAAGCGTACATCGAAACTAATATAAATGTGTTTTATCCATTGAAATACGTGAATGAGACATGAAAATAGTAAACATTTCGTCTGTACGTCCGCACCTGCGAAACTAGTTTCGTTGAAGTCGCAAATTATGTATAGCACCCAATAACAAAGACGCTAACTTCTTATCTCTTTGAAACGTTCACAAAAAACAATTTCAAACCCGCATTTAATGTATAAGAAATGTAACCGCCATTGCATAATAGACCTAAAGTTATTTTAAATACATTTCAAAGTTCAAAACACCCGGTTTAAAGTATATAAATACAAGTAACCTTCGATTTGAGGTTGTATTGATAAGCTGAAACATTCATGCACTGAAATAACATTTGCGTCTTTTTAAAATGTAACATTCATAATTTAACCTTTTGTAAAAACTATGACATTTTGGTAAATAAAACATACATTTATTTAAACAATATTTAAAGGCACACTGCAAATAAATGTAATAATGCCGTTAAATATTGTGCGATATCGAAATTACTGCAACTACATATATATATTAATATTATGGTCTGTTTTATGTTCATGTCTATATTCCCCGAAAGGGAAGGCAGAGGCACATCCACGATCCACCACTTGAATTTTACGTCTCACTGTGGCTGTTTTCAGGAAAATTATGTCTGACTCTATTAATTATATTCTACTTAACTTTCAATAGTGTAGATACATTTGTTTTTATAGAAATGTCAGATAATTTATCGTCCTTAGAAATCCTTCGCATATAGCACGCCCTTTCAATGAATTTATTCACTTTATCGATGTTGTTCGCATGTTATTGTGACCATTTCACAATAGGTTTGCCAGTTAGCTTAAGAATATAGTTTTTCGAATGGACTATGAGTTAATGTGCATATGGGTTGTTGCCATGTGGTAGAATTTATTTACCATATACATATGTGTAGCCGTTCCTCTTTACACTCTGTAAAGGGCGTGTCCAACATTGACTCGAAGAGTTGATGACGACACATAAAATTATGAGTGTACTCTTACATACATGCGTAAACAGACTGCTCGACGCACAAATCGCATGTGGGAATCCTTTGGCTTTGAGCTAAAGTTTTCTTTACATTTTGCGGTCCAATATCGTTTGAAACCGCTGTGGAAATAGCTCCCCGTTTCATTGAATGCGGAGCTTAAAGCTTTCATAAGGTCTTTGAGAGGACTTTACTTATTCAATTCCTCAGCGTGTGTCGTGCACAGATGTCGATAACATTGTTCTATATGACAAACGTCTTACATGATAATCTTTAATATTAATCGTTTAATTATCAGTGTATATTCGTGAGACAGTTTTATTCAATGTGGTTGGCGTTAAGCTAATATTACGTATATATTTAATTCAGTAAAAGCGAATTAATAATAACTGAATTGTTTATTGTAACGTGATATGTATTAATTAATTATCGGTGTCTATTATACATAATTATTGAGCGTCCTAAATCTTTAAATTCCTTAAAAGATTTACAATATTTTTCAGTACTGTCTAATAAAATAGAGCGTTGCATATCATGTGTTATATGTTCAAACAAATGTTAAAATAAAAAAAAATGATTCCTTTCCACATTTGATACGCTTGGGCATATAATAATTACCATAGCTTAAAAAATATTTAGAAATAAATGATTATATTTATTATTACAATGCAGTAACAATAAGTAAATATTCCATATAAATAAATATCGCAATCAAATTGCGGGCCCATACCGGTGAATGAACGTACGAATGAAAATGAACACTGAATGGGTTCAGACATTCCGCTCACGAACTTACTCACGTACACCATAAAGCGAATATGGATACATGACTCGAACATAAACTCTGAAAAACTAATAAAATGAACGTTTTGGTTCAACAACGTCTGGGGACTTCGAGACTGCATTATGGCAGTTTGCGTGTACAGTTTTCATATTTAATAAAGCTTCGTCGAGTTGCACAGAAAACATACCTTATGTATCTGTGTTTTATGCCTCTTTGCGTTTTGAAACGAAATTGTCTGCTTTACATATCAGGTAAAACACAGTTTCATAGAACATTTATACATTTATTGTACAAACATCTTAATTCATCTTGTTAGGAATCGGTAAATAAAACTTCACCGTCGAATATTCACGTAACACGAATGGTCAATGAATATTCTATTAAGGGCTCGACGAAGTTGTTTACAACTGGCTGGAACCATGCACGTTAAGGTAATAAAAAATAGAAATGTCTAAGATGAAAAATTTAATAGGTATACGTAATACATAATTTAAATTCTACGTATTTTCATCAATCGCCTTAGATTATTCTAGATTTTTTTGTGAAATACCTTATTTAAGTTCCAATTTTGTATTTTCTATGCTTTTTCATTTTGTATATTTTGGTCTATCTACACGTTACCTACCGGTTATTAATCTTATACACAGAAAAGGGTGAGAGAAAACCCGTATTGCATTTCGTCGTATACACTTTTTTTTTATTAAAGAATGTTGTACACTAAAAAATATTCCTTTGCCTCTAATGTACAGTTGTCTATGAATGCTATATCTATGTCCTATTACGCTCGAAAGACCGATGACCGGTGAGGAAGAAATGTCATCGAGTGGCGCCGATTAGGAGAGGCCTATGTTGAGCAGTGGACTTCTAAAAACTGACGATGATGATAATGATGTGTTGTTAATGACAAAATTTATTGACAAATTTAATGATCCGAGACGTCATTTCTCTTTTCATCCGCCGCCGACGGGAAATAAAAAAGAGAATGTTAATAAAGCCATTAATTACCTTTGCTTTATCTCGGGTTAATTTTATGAAGTCGTTGCAATCATTGCTAATTGTTAGTAGGGATTTTCTCAGTTCGATGCCTGTATAATTTTTACAAAGTCTTTCATGATGAATACCCTTTACATATGACTTAAAAAGGTATGATATAAAAAAAACTGTTTAGTAAATGCTGGTTTTCAGATCGCCGTTTATAATGTTTTTATTATTACTGCCTCGTTGGTCGTGTTGGTTGCAAACGAGACTGACGATCTGGAGGTCTTGGGTTCACATCCCGAGTCGGGCACTACGGGATTTTTATAATATAGATTTTCTAGTAGTGGCTCGGAGTATGGACATGTGCCCAGTGTATGGCAATAGGCTCACCACCTATTCCGTAGTAAAACATAAACGTAACTGGTGAACAGTGCAAGTGTACTACACTCCTCTGCCTGCCTCTTTGGGGATTACAGGCGTGGTGTTATATATGTACTAATGTTAAATACATATATAATTGTAATCTTAGTCTATTTATCTTGGACTCCGGTAGTCATACCGTAGTAATATTGCCATATAGCATCACTGTTTTTTGTTTAAAAAGCAAGTAGGTACACACGGATATTTAATACTTCAACTCAATATACTCTTTAATGTTTATGTCTTTTAATGTTTATTATTACAATGTAGTGATGAAATACAAATATAAATATTCATGTCTTATTGTCAATGACGATGAAATTTTTCCCATTAAAAGTTTTAATCATAAAAACGCGATCGATTGCTCAACGAACAATATCCGACATTTAAAATTAACTTAGTAAATGCTTGTCAAAGTCAGCTGGTTTAATTATAAGTTAGTTTAAAAGACTCGAAATTTAAACTTTCTATAAGAGACATAACCATAGAAAGTATATAACTATAGAGAGTATTGATATAACCATAAAAAATAGAATTAGTATGTATAATTTTATCGTCGTAATATAGGAAAATAATAATAACATCTTGGGACATCTCCACACACAGCCATCTGATCCTAAAGTAAGCGTCAAGAGAGCTCGTGGTATGGTAACCAGACGGCTGATAAACAACACATTATTTAAATAGATTTTGAAACGTGGGAGTGTTCTACATTCCTCTGCCTATCTCTTCGGGGATTATGGGCGTGATGTTACTTTACTTTTTTTAAATTTGTTTATATATTATGTGAGTACCAAAAATCTTGGCACACTGTGAAGTCATTTAATTCTACGCATATAATAAAGGACTGCCTCCGCATACTTAAACCAGTGCAACCCAACACAAAACTATAAATCTTACTTGAGAACCAATAAAACTAGTCTAGTATTCTACTCGCACGAAATCTCCCAAACTTTTATCTCAGCCCATTAACGTTGTATTTTATTAAAGCGGAATAAGAATCCAGTGGAACAATCCAGAGAAATAATTTACTACTTGTAATTTATTATAATTTTTCCTACTCTATGTATGTCCATACCTAAATGTGACGAAAATGTGTGTACAACTGCCGTGTATTATGTGGCCATAAACTTTTTATGCTGAGAAGATAACCTAGCCCAACGATGGAACGATTAAACGATGGCTGATGGCAATAGTAATTTATGTATGTATGTGCTAAGGACGTAACATCATTCCCGTGTATTCCCCGAAGGGTTAGGCATAGGAGTGTAGTACTCCCACTGCCACATTTCACCAGTTACGTTTACGTAACACTATGGAATACGAGGCGAGTCTGTTGCCTTACAAAGGCCACTAACATACTGCGAGCCACTACTAGAAATTCTAGTTAGAAAAATCCTACAGTGCCCGACCCGGGATTTCCCCTAAGACCTCTCAATGGGCAGTCGCGCTCGCAACGACTCGACCTAAGAGGCAGTGAAATACATTATAAAGACAATAAGAAAATATACGCTTTGTGTTTCTAAGTAATTGTGATCATTAATTAATTAATGTCATTAATCAAAGATCCTTAGTCGAAGCGATGGATTAGTCTGTGGCTTATTAATACAGTTCATGCCGTAATTAAGCTTCTCCAATCACCGTGGCTAATGAATAGATATTGATGTTTTGGGATAGCACTTTACTATGTGTACACATTACTAGTGGTCATATTATGTGTCGGTTTGTATATACAAGTTTATACATATATATGTATATGTTTATATATGTAAATATAAGAGGTGTATACAAACTTACAACTAGATTTCGCTATTACGCAATAGTTTATTTCATGTTGACCTTTTAAATTTAAGAGTAGGGATCACTTACTTCGTTGAAACAGGTTATATTCGTAAAATAAACGTAATATCACGCCTGTATATCCCCGAAGAAGTAGGCATAGAGATTACGAGAACAAGCTTACAAATTGCCCATTGAGCTATACTTCCCATGATCGAATAGGAGGTAAGTCTATTGCCATATACCGAGCACAAATCCAGTCTCCAAGTTATTACTGGGAAATTAAAGTTAGAAAAATTCAATAGTGCCCATTCTGGGGATCGATCCCAGGACTTCTCGTTCGGCAGTCGCGCTTCCAAATTGTTTCCTTAACATGCCCTCCGCAGCACAGACTCGTAAAAATTGCCAACCACCGAAAAGGAATCTGCGCCTAACTTAACTTAAGACTTAAAATCGCATGCAGTCCGAAAACTGAAATTATATCTATTACTAAATGTACTTAACTACATAAGTTATATTATACTAGTTATATCCAAAAATAATAAAAGAACCATTAAATGAAATAATCATTAAATAATTAAATTTATTTAACGACGACTAGGTATAAGAAGTTTAAATTGGAATATAAAAATATATTTGTATCAATTACCATTGAAAAATAAAATCGTTTAATACTGGCTTTATTTAATAGCAACATTAACCTTAGAATAAACATTATAGTTGCAATACGTATTGATTAAGTTTCTAACTGCAAATAAGTTAAAGATATTATAAAACACAAATAAAACTATTAACCGATATATTGAAACACTATAATACTACGCTATTATCGTTAAAATCATAATTATTTTATACATACTAAAATATGTATATTAAACTACGATCAACATTGGACAAATATAATAAAACTGAGGCTATTAATATGTAGTTTTAGTTCAAAATGACTACATCCAGTTTTAACCGGTTCACGTTTGACTGGATCTCGTTATAACCGGTTAATCTTATATGTATGTATCTATGTCACACATATTATACTATATTTCCAGTTTAAGCCGCATAATACACGATATAAATATTGTTATAACTAGTACTTAAATAACGTTACTACGAATACGTCATTGGTCAAGTGGTTGCATAGTGCGACTGCTGATCGAGAGGTCTTGGGTTCGATCGCAGGCGCGGGCACTAGTGAGTTTTTCTAAATTTTATTTTCAAGAAGTAGCTCAGAATCTCCATCATTACAGTTTACATCCGACAATGGAATAGATAACGAGCCTATTGCCATACACTAGATACAAATCCAGAATCCGAACCACTGTCAAATTTTTCTACTAGAAAATCTAAGTTACAAAAATAAGAAAAATCCAATAGTTTCCACCCGGTATTTTAAGCCAACTCCTTTCGATCGACTATCGTAGATTTTCAAGATAGTTATTCATTATTTTTTCTAATACATGGGTTAGCTTCAAGGAAATTGCATCTCATGTATGTACATATGTATTTCCAAGAATCTATACCTATGCTATAGATATTTCCTGTATAGGCACACGTTACACTTAATATTTTATCACATACTTCTGACAACATTATGTGCAATTATGTGCAATTATGTGAGTGAGTTATGTGCAATTCTTTTAAATTAAACGCCACTCCCCATAACGGTGATCGAATACAATGACAATACCTTCACGCCTTAGAATAAACCTTGTGCTCTAAAATGTATGAAATAGGCCATATCTCCTTCAGCCACCTTGGTAGCCATAATCTATCACTTTTCCATCTAAGACGAAACCTTCTTCCAACAGTGAAATTATAAGGTATGCCAATGACTGAAAGTAACACCCAAAACACTTTCTATTTCATACATAATACTTTCTACTTGGTATTTCATTATGATACTTAACAATTTATCATTAACCTTCAGACCTCGTACATATCCTCTGGCCCTTTAAAAATATTTGATAGTGTAGTACGCCACTAGCCCAAATTTCCACCAATCTGTACACTGGAGCGGACGAAGTTATGATTCATATCCCAATTTGAGTCTCGGACAGACCCGTGTCAATGAGAGGCAGACACACATGTTCAGAGATATACATAACATAGAACTACAAAATAAGGTAGAAGAACACAATGAAACATAATGACTACTGTTAACTTAACGACTACAACACCGCAACGTAATACAACAAAGTAAAAAGTTTCTTTTTAAATCACAGTTACAGTAAAAATGTTAGCATCAGGTAGCCTTATGCCAATTCCCGTCCATATTTGAGCCACGTAATAAAATCAGCCTTATCCATCTTATTATCTGAGAAAGACCCATCCAACGAAGGAAAAAAAAGTAACATCACGCCTGTAATCCCCGAAATCCAACGAAAAAAATATAAATAAAAGGCTTGAAAGCATGAAACGAAGATGATGGTGAAAGATAACAAATGAGCATTGTGACCACATAACAGTCACTTTTGTGATGATGAAGATGAAGATGATAATAATGATGATGACGATGATAATGATGACAATGTTCATGATGATGATAATGATGATGATAATGACAATGATGACAATGTTTATGACGATGATGATTATATTGATGACAATAGTGCTAATGTCAAAGAACACAACAATTGCAACCATAATGACGTACAGATAACAGATGAATTGCTAATTATTAAAGAACTTTGCGACGGCACAGGTGTTAGGACTATCTCTACAATAGCTTACTTACTTTCCGCTTGTAACAAAACAAAAGCTGTCTGGGTTATTCTAATATCGCTGAAGTTACACTTACCTACAATAATAAACTATTAGAACATCGCTCACACGCTACCTACATGTCTACGATTGGCATGTCCGTAAAGCGCATGCCAATTTTCGAATATCCTGTCACGATATCGCGACATAAAATGAGATTGTCAGTAATGACTGAACACACACACAACCATCAAATGGCTGATATACTGTTATTACCAGAGATTTATCCGTTGTAGCCTTAGTAAGGATGACAACACGCTAGTAATACGAGCTCGTGCAACTAATTGGTTGAAACGCGTCCATCAACGGAATTTGCTCGTTGCAGCAGTGTCATTGTGTTCTTCACTATTCTTAAATTATGTATTTGTTCATTATGCATTACGTACGTATTAAGTAATATTTGTCGTATTAAAGTCGTGCTGGCTACAAGCGCGAATGCCGATCGGGGGTCCTGGGTCCAAAACCCGGGTAGGGCATTATTGGGTTTTTCTAATTTAGATTTTCTAGTAGTGACTTGGAGTTTGGAAATGTGCCCGGTGTATGGGCAATAGGCTCACCACCTATTCCATAGTGGGACGTAAACGTAACTGGTGAAACATGGCAGTGTACTACACTTTCTGTCCACCACTTCAAGGATTACGGGCGTGATTCTACGTAATCCGATTGAAGCGTAAGTAACGACTACTGTTAACACGACTTAGTTAATTGTTACGAACAATTTGTTCAAAAATATTCAAATTTTATCCATGTGAGAACGGAGAAAGAATACATCCCCCGATCCCATGTCCACATACCAGGGTGTCCAAGGTGGGTGTCCGTAAGAGGTGCCTAAAACCCTCGGAAAATGTTTAAACACAATAGTGGGCTTAGATAGACTGATGATAATGATTCATATTCCATATCATGTTGGACTTTGAATCGCACTGTTAATACGAGCCTCTTCCGAGAGCGACATAATTGAGATATATAGAGTAGCGCCCTGGCCAAGTGTGGCTTGGCAAACTTGATCCTCATTTAGTACATTTTCGATGTTTTCCTTCGCCGTTATAGCGTATATTTAATGTGTATATCGCGTATACATCTATAAAGTCCAAGGAGCTTGCCAAGGTTTTGCCAAGGTCTAACCCCAGAACTTTCTGGAATGGGCAGCTAAAATTAAAGCAGATGATGACTACTTCGGACAGTGACAAACACATAATGCTTCTATTGTTTTACGTTACTAAGAAATTGTTAAAAAGTAGGCTTGCAATTAAAGAAATTTATTCTCAGATAAAACACAGAGTATTACTTACAATGAGATTAATAAGCAAATAAATATACAAAGTGTAATTCGTGTCTCTGGTGCAATAAAGGTTTAGTAAAAAGTAAAGTTATTTATGATTCATAATTTAAATCCAAAATGTAACTCTTTGTCCTGAAGAAAACCATCTGAAAATAACAAAGAGTAATATCAACTTGCGCCAAGCCACTTAAATCTGAAACTATTGTCTGTACACTTAGTGTCGACCTGTCGAATCTTTTAAGATTCTAAGATATTCGTAGAACTCCGTAACTATACGTATTGGTAAATTCAATGTATCTAACTTCTGAATCTATACTAACGCATTCTACATTAAATATTATTTATCTAATATCTCATTAGCACATAACATTTCGGCTTAAAGTTTAATGAACGGAATACAAATACTTTATTATGATATATTTCATTCATTCGCTCATTAATTCATTCGCTCTATATCTATATCGAAGCATAATACATACACACAATATAATTATACACAAATTATGGATTCCTACATAATTTTATATGTTCGCTCGAAAGAAAAACGAAAAACATGAGATTATTACTTCAGGTCTTTTTTGAGATAGACAGAGAGCACCATTTGCCAAATATCTCTGTCCTTACATACCCGACCTGCTTCTTTTGAATCCATCACTCTCTTGATACACGAACGCCCGTTTCAATAACATCGGACTCGTCATCAGCCAGTATCTTGCCTATTTAGTCAAGATAAGGATTTGGTCGCGGGTAAGCCTTGGTTTCCTTTGGCACCTCTATCCTTCATCATTGCCAATATGTCTCAATATACCAACTTATATTTATGTAATACATGACTGACATAGGTACGTACATTTTCTATAAGGAAATAAATAATAAAAATATTTTCCTCTTTATTCGTCCTCTTGCTATCTATCTGTATTAATTGAGATTTGTTTTTGGTTAAAAACTGGTACTGGTCAATGCAGGTGTAATCTAAACGCATGCGCATACCTTTAAAAATACTGCCCGAGGGGAGACCGTTGAAAGTGTTTTTTTCCATTCACCGAGCCCGAATTGCGGTTTGTATAAATCCTATACACATTTAATGTACGAAAGCGAACCTGGTCGATTTCAAAGTTGAATAGCCCAATGTTATATATTTATATAAGTTTTATATAGCGTTTCATATTCTCTGTACAAGTAGAAGGTGAAGTCCAACTCAAATGGACGAATAAATGAATGAGTGAAAGTGTCTTTAATATAATGTCATTTGATTTTAATGGAAGTATAGAGCTGTACAGAATGTTCAACCCCCGGGATATACTTGTTTGCTGTCTAAAAGGACATTTTTGATAAAAGTCCGCCCTCGGGGAGTATCTTTAATTTAATATTGACGTTGTAGATTCGCGGGATGTAAAGAAATCGGGAGAGCGCATACAGGAAAACTCCCATCTAAATGGACAGTTTTCCGGTCATCTGGATCCTCTGGCTTTCGTCCAACTTTTAAAATATTTTACATTTTAATAAGATTCATAATAGGGAAACTTTTCTTAAGTTTTATCGCATTTTCATATTCAATTTTATTAGTAACGTACTTATAAATACGAAATGATTACTTAGTGTCCTCAGGCGTTTATAAATTTTATATCCTTTTATTACACAGTTGTATCTCTATACGTTTATATATAAGCATTATGTATTACCGTTATGTAATACCGTTGTTAGATATATAGGCGTAAAACGTTGTACAGCAACCGACTTGGAACCGATACTGTGAGATTGTCATCAAAGGTATTAAGATAACGAATTCCTAATGGATTAAGTTACTAATTTGAGTTGCTAATTGGAGTTAATGCTGATTGAATTGAATTACTCAGAGTGGGATAAAATCGTAGCCATAAAGCATTAGATCGGTAAGCATGACAGTAGATTAGTTTAAAGTTATTTTGCAACAATTCGCGAAATTGGGCTCATGTTGAATATTTTTCGTGTATAAGTTATAAAATGTTACAAAAAATTAGCCGCCACAATATATATGTAGTATCATCCAAAACCGCTGCGGGTTAGTGGGCAAATATAAAATAAGCGAATCGATAAATGAAATAATAAATTTCCTTCAATATTGAAATGGAAACATCATAGGGTTATTTATACGTAACACCACGCTTGTAATCGCCAAAGATGTAGTCAGAGGAGCGAAGTGCATTCCCACGTTTCACCTGTTACGTTCACATCCCACTTCTGAATAGACAGTGAGTATTGTCCTACACCTGGCACAGATCCAGACTCCGAGTCACTACTAGGAATTTGATGTTAGAAAAACCCCATAGTTCCCGAACCGGAATCGAATCCAGCACTTATCGATCAGTAGTTGCGCTTTGGAACTACTGGAACAACGAAGCAGCCCTATATATGTATTTAGCATAGATTGGTTAATATTCAGCCATATTCCTAGGATAATTTGAAATTGATATTGAGTTATATTCACTAAGTTGTGTTACATTCGTTTCACATTTACCCGTTTGAAATTAGATCTGTTAAACTGTACAGATACTTTGCGTCACGTTAACGATCCATTCATTAACGGGCGAGCTTCGACGGGGAAGAGTTCGCTCCCGAGTTCTCGCTGTCAAGTTAGTGATTAACGAAGTCACTTAACCGTCGATTTCGCCGGATATTCCCGTATCATGAACACGCCCACTCAAATTGTTCCTAATCCATGTATTAATATGTGAAATGAAATCTTTGGATCCCTTTGTGAGAATATTGCGAGCACAGATGAATGTGAGATTTAGTGTTATTTAATATTATATAGGTGATATTCTCTAAAAGATACACTTTTCTGCACAGAAGTCTGCACTTCTGTACATAGTGCTATTTTTTATATATAATACATGTTATTTATTGTTTATGTTCATTTTATCAGTGTAAAACATAGTAATGTGTAATTAGTGAGTAAAGATCTATACAGTGTAAAGTTTTTGATAGAGGAATCTCAATAACGTTCAAATTTAGGTAAACATTTGATGGCTTATACTTGAATCATACCACTTTGACCACACGTGAGATGGTCCTAGTCTGGTCACGCGGTTTTTACACGTTTTTACGCGGTTTTTACACGTTGAGATGTACCTACTGAATATGTTCTCATGTAGTTGAATTATTATAGTCATTTTTTCATACTACCGACGATACAATTTCATACTACG
>DWDW01000514.1:0-14489 GCA_018245635.1 Mimoniades versicolor eupheme | reverse complement strand
CGGGGTAGGCAGAGAGCACAGAGTGCCAAATATCTCTATTCTTACACACCTGTCGTGCTTCGTCCACATTCATCACTATCTTTATACATGCACGCCGGTTTCGGAGGCTTCTGACATCCCCATCACATAAAACCCTATTTATAACCAAATATTAAATATTTAAAGTGTACGCTACATTAAACTTTTGGTTCAAAAAAGCAATTCTCCTTTATTGTATATCGTTTCGTGTTCAAAGCGAAAAGACATCAACGCGCGACGAATAATTATACCTACATTTACTAAAAAATATTTTTGTTGAAACTGTTCAGAGATAGTGTGGTTTTGTATTCATTACTGAAAAATAATACGAAAGCATTTATTTTGATGGTTTTCAAGAAAGAAGATAAGGAGAGCAGTAGATCATTTCAGTGCTTCAGAAAAACTTAGTTGCAACAGTAAAATGACGTCGACTGTCAATAATACACTCATTACCATCATACTTATTGTCTTATTTAATATTTCACTATTAAAGAAGATATTGTTATGATTGTTGGCTAATTCTTGTAACTGTAACCCAGTAACTGAATCCTTTCAGTTGTTAATTTTAAACTGCTGTATACGCAAATACAATCACTTTCACTGACGTCAAAATTTATTCTCAATGGCTCTTATATATTATAAATTCATTAATAAAATACATTTGTATGACATATATCAACTCTTCAAAAATTAAAATTCGTATCAAACATAAGCATATATTAGTAACATAAATTGTTAGGTGCAAGGACCATTTCAAAGGCCATTTATCAATTGATAGAACGTTGACGTAACATAATGCATTAATGCAGTTGATTTGAATATTGCGTCGCTCGCTGACCAACTGGCTATGGTGGTGTGTTGCTTCATTATGTAGAAACTATTTGGTCCAGAATGTGCGGGATAACGTGGGAAAGGACACTGGCATATTTTCCGTGTACATTTTTATTATTATTGTTAAAATTACAAATAGTTCGTTAAAAGATTAGCCGGGAGCAGCAAGTAGAGTGCCATAATCCGTACCAACCAGCCTTGATTCTTATAGATACACCACTGTCGGCATGCATCAGTTTTGGAGACTTCCGACTCATTTCTAGTAAACATATTTTTTATATCCTGCTGTAAGATAAAGAGCGCCGTAGTCAAATATATCGAGAAAGTCAATGGTAAGTAAGCTAAAGATAGTGAATGTTATATATTTATCGTAACATGTGCATTATTTCTTTCTATTACTTTCAATTGTTTATATTCGCATAGCTTATACATAATTAGATGTATAATAACATATCTACACGCCAGGTCCGTCACGAGGTAGGCAGAGGTCCGAGAGCCAAATGTCTTTATCCTTGCAGAATTAAATGCTTAATTACTTTCTTTAATTAGAAAATTTTGGTTATCTAATTAATATGAATAATTTTTAAAAATTCTATTCCAATGATAATTATTCATTATATTTTTACAAAGTAGTTGTAATTTAGTTAATTGAAATAAATTACATATTTGTTAAATAACAGTCGCATTATCTTTAAATCCGATGACAAAATTTAATTCATGCAAATCGGTCAATCTGATAATTCCACCGTGCAATAAGTAAACTGTTTCAGGAACCGTTCGGATTGTCCAAGAGAACCGGTCCGCGGCGGCACTGAGCCGATATGGAGCATTTTGGCTTTGCGCTTGAAACGATACCCCCTCGAAAGCGAAAGTGTAACGTGGTCCTACGGAGCGCCGCCATTTTTTTTCTTCGCTCGGCCGCTCATACCGCATATATATAGCGAAGCTGCAGACCACCACGCATCATTCGCATTCAGGACTCCGCTGCCTTCAGTGCAACCAACAAGCTCAGCATCATGAAGCTCACGGTGTGTTACGCTTTGTGTTCGTGACGTGTGACAGTGACCAGTTTGTTCGGTACCTGGATTTTGCCACGCTCCCTGTCCCAGTTGCAATATTGCTCAACACGGAAACATTGCGTGTTCGCTGCATGCTGGCGGCAGTTTTAATGCGAGCTACTCATTAAAAAGCCTTAGCAGCATTTACGGGTGCCAATCGATTCTCATTGAATTATAATCAACGTAGCATAATCTCGACCATTGCATCAAATACATTAAGTAACCTATCATTAATTATGGCAAATCTTAAAGCGTCAATTAATTTTATCTCTTCATTAAAAAGGTGGTTTAAATGTTAAAACTGAATTTATCAAACTTTTGTTCACAGCTCGTGGCCGCCAGTCTGGTGGCTTTACTGGCTCTCGCTCAAGCCGAAGAGGCCAAGAAAGCAGAAACGGAAGTGGCAGCGACCGACAACAAGGCGGCCGACGAGAAGAAGCACGAAAAACGTGGACTGATCAACCTTGGCTACGGCGGCCACGGGGGCTACGGTGGATACGACGGCGGTTTCGGGGGCGGTTACGATGGCGGTTACGGCAGTTACGGTGGTTACGGCGGTTACGGCGGTCACCATGAGACGCACAAGACCATTACACTGGTCAAGAACGTCCCTGTGCCCTACCCAGTAGAGAAGCACATTGCAGTACCAGTTGAAAAGAGGGTCCCTGTGCCTTATAAGGTGCACGTGCCTCAGCCCTACCCTGTCGTTAAGCACGTCCCTTACCCAGTCAAGGAGGTGGTCAAAGTACCTGTTCACGTTCCTCAACCCTACCCCGTTGAGAAGAAGATACCTTACCCCGTCCATGTGCCAGTAGACAGGCCTGTCCCTGTTAAGGTGTTCGTGCCCCAGCCCTACCCAGTAGAAAAGCACATCCACGTGCCCGTAAAAGTACCAGTGCCAGCTCCTTACCCAGTAGAGAAGAAGGTTCCCTACCCAGTCAAGGTACCAGTACATGTGCCCGCTCCTTACCCAGTCGTAAAGGAAGTGCCGTACCCCGTCAAGGTTCACGTTGACAGGCCTTACCCCGTACATGTACCCAAACCTGTACCTTACCCAGTAGAGAAGCCCGTGCCCTACCCGGTGGAGAAGCCAGTCCCCTACCCCGTCAAAGTGCCAGTCGACAGGCCATACCCCGTTCACGTCGAGAAACCTGTGCCTTACCCCGTCAAAGTGCATGTGCCAGCGCCTTACCCCGTCGAGAAGCACATTCCGTTCCCAGTGGAGAAGCACGTGCCCTACCCCGTGAAGGTGCCCGTTGACAGGCCCTACCCCGTCCACATCGAGAAGCACGTGCCCTACCCCGTCGAGAAGCCGGTGCCGTACCCCGTGAAGGTGCCCGTCCCGGTTGTCGTGAGTCACGGCCACGAGTATGGTCATCATGGTGGCTACTAATGGCTGCAGGAAGCAGATCTACGAATGTGATATCTAATTCTAAGAGTAGCACTAAATGCGTGCGGGGGCCGTCGAGTGTCCAGCCAGAGCGGAAGTGGTCCGCCAGCCCGCTGGGCGGCTCACCCGACGACCCGCGCTCGTCCCGCACTGATTTAAACGTCTTGTATGTTTTTTTTTGTTTGTTACGATTTATTATTTTGTGAAACCTGACCGGTGAATGTTGCGTTTTTCTTTTTTTTTTTTTCTCTTTTTGAAAGTTTTGAGTTGATGTACCTGTTATAATTTAGAACGAAAAATGTGTAAACCGTGAAACGTATGTCAGTATTTCTAAGAAAAAAATAAATAAACGTACGGTGACGCCGAATCCGTGTCTGGTCTATTAATTTTATGCTCCATTATCTAACGCGGTAATAAGGTGGTGTATCGTGTTATTATTCGGACTGTGGACGCGAGGGTTTGCGAAATGAGAAATAATATGGCCCAGATTAGTATCGCATCGCAAGCCGCTCGGATCGCCGCTACGAGGAGGTACTACGCTGGTGTCGAAACGTGGTCCGTTTGACAATAAACATGTTGAAGGTATCACTTAGACGCCGTTTTGCGTAACCACATAAAACAATGGAATTCTTCAACTCATTCACATTATATTAGAAGTGTTTTCGTCAATCAAACACTTCTTTATATAGTCCGTAATAATAAACTCGCACATAATCACTCCACTCCACAATCACATTTTCGTTGAAATATTTCCCCAGTATTGAGATCGAAAGTTTGTATGGAAACGAAAAAACCCTCTTTATGCCGTAAATAAATTTAAGTAAAACATTTTATCGAGATAACTCTACAATTTTTCCGGTTACTACTTAGTACAGAATAGTATTACAAGGAGTGAAACTTACATACGCCTGAACGCTTTAATTATAGTTTTAATATATAAAGAATACAACATAAAAGCATTCAAAACACAATTTACGAACACATTTATGGACAGATATTCATTTAAATGTAACATACATAACATAACATGTAGAAGTGTAGTGAACTTCCACGTTCAACCAGTGACGTTTATGTCCCACTATGGAACAAGGGTTGAGCCTATTCCCATACACCAGGCACAATTTCAAACTCTGAGCACCACTAGAAATTTAAACTCAAAAATCTAAGTAAAAAAAACTAACATTACCAAATCAAATGCTGTAGTACACCACAAAATTAATTAAACAGATAAAAATAGAATGATAGCTTATATACATAAGATGTACTTTGCGAAACGCTCCCAAAACGGCGAGCATTGAATATTTTGCTCGATAATGTTAATACTTTTTTTATTGCCACTAAATATTTTAATGTTACTATTCGTGCATAAAATAATCACTGAAGTTTCCGATTATTTATTGTACAAGAGAATATTATCGGACAAATGAGTAATTCGTCAGGATATTGAGCAATGATATTGCATGTTACTAAGTGAAGCGATTTCACTGCATACGTTGTAATTACTAGTCAAGTAAAATATATTACTAAATATAAACTAAACATATACCTACTTATAATTGTAAGTTGTATACTTATACTTATAGTTGTATTTGTCGCAATGTGTGATAATGTTCGTACCTCATACAATCACACAATTCTATTCCAGATAAACGCCGATACCTACTCGTAAGCATTGCAGTAATCACTATCCAGCATACTCACAATATATGTATATTGGATGATCTTATAAAACACTCTCGAATAGTAAAATAAAAAAAGATGTAACAACGTAAACAGAAATTGACTACATCTGACGCAACAGCGGTAATCACACCCGATCGCAATACGCAAGTGTAAAAAAAGTGCGCCATTGGTAACCCATCAATTTGCTGTGAGGTAAGAACTAGTTCGCGCGTTGTGTTTCCTTGTGCTATCAAACTATATTTATTCCGCGATTTTGTTCACATACGCCATACGACAAAATAAATGTTAGAAACACAGACGTTAGAAATGTAAATGTTAGAAATGTAAATATTAGAAACACAAATGTCAGAAACATAAATGTTCGAAACATGAAGGTTAAAAAATATAAATGTCAGAAACATAATTTTTTGAAATATAAAGGTTACAAAATGTATATGTCAGAAACATAAATGTCAAAAACGGAAACGCTAGAAACATAAATGTCAGAAACATAAATTTCAAAAACGTAAATGTTAGAAACAAACAATACTTAAAAATAAAATACAAATAATCCCTATAATCGTTCACTTCAGTCACCGAAATCATTAAATTTGATTGTGTGGATATTTGAATTAAACTAAGCTAACTCAAATTAAAATTAACTAACGTATCTATGCTTCCAAGATAGTCTATTCGTGTATTCAATTGTATAAAGGACTATTTATACTTATATACTTTCTATAGAGCATAAGCCTGGATAAGGAACAAATAATAGGGATCACTACATTTGTAGATATTTATTTCCCACCAGAGCTGAATTTCCAACAATCGGGTCTGCAGTTAAAATTGAAAACCACGGAACAAATATACCAGTCAAAGTATACTAAACAAATACGAAGATAAGACATTGGTAAATTGTTAAAATTATATCAATTTAAAAACTGAATTCCTACTTTTATACTTTCAAGACTTCGTGACAATTATAGTAATTTTGTGAGTCAGCGAAGGTATTCCGATTGCTTGTGCAAAAAATCGTATTGAATTATAAACTTCATACTTATTAACTTTACAAGCTTTCAACAACTTACAACTTTCGACGCATAGCCATAAGTATTACGGTAAAGACATAACAGAAGACCGCTTAAATGAATCTATATGATAACTGCATATGCATCATTGATGGCATAAGAGTTACTCCTGACACGGTAATATATTGACCCGGAATGAGTCACGATGTTATAAGACATCTAAAGGATTTTATGCACAATCCTTTAGGTGTCCCTTGACTAATCGAGTGCTAAATATCGTTGACGACTTACTGCATAATTTGTAAAATACATTAACATTAAGCGTGAGTTAGTCGGCGAAGGATACAGGTTATGGTCTAATACAATTGCTATTTTCGATTTGATAGACTTTGTGTACTTTAGAGAACGTAATGGATAAATTACTAAGCTGTCACTGCTTATTGATGAAAAATATTGTCATTTAAAACCGATGCAAACAAAGAATATATTTTTTATATAAAATACATATCTAACATTATTATTATTATATTCAATCTGTTTTAGTCCACATCTAGACATCGGCCTCCCCTGGGGAGTTTTTGCCCACATTTCCCACGCTGAGCACATGAGATGGACATCACAGACATAACATTATACGGTATGAGAACATTAAAACTTAATTAACAATTAACCTTTTATGGTTTAGCACAAAAGCTAATTACATTACACACTTATTTTAAACAATTTTCATTGTGTTTTTTATCTAGCCTTCGAAAGGCGTTTACTTCCTTCCGGTAGATTCAAGAATGTTTACATAGCGACAAAACAACAAAGCTTATATATTTTACTCCGGTAATAAAGCCTTAAACGAAAATAAAAAATCCGATTACAAAGGTCATTCATTCTTTCAACATATGTGATATGAATCCAATCACTGATTCAACATATTGCGTAAATATAGCCTTGAAATATACAAATATCGATGCTTATACAAATTAGTCATGACATGTATTACTTAGGTGTCATCGCGAATGGTGCTCCGTGTACACAGAGATAGGTAATAGATTAGTTACTGTTGACTGGTTCAATTGAGTAATGACACCAATCATGAATGTATGTACCAAGTACCAAGTATGAATCAATCTATATAAAATCACGCAACAAGGCCTCGTTCAAGCAAAAAATGTATCCGTATTTATCGAATATCGATCTTGAGTTGTTAAATTAACATACTTTTAATTATGCCAATTTACAAACATGCAAATATAAAATATCAGTCATCCAGTCAATGGTTGACCGCGTTCATAGCAAAAATCTCTACTATTTACTAAGTGCAAGTCATACTACAAGTTAATTGAAATAAAAGTTCTACATGAAGCTAGTTGCTGTAGATACCACAAATATTAATATAGCAGACAAATACAACAATATTTTGACCGACACTACGCGCTATTTAGCCTCGTTGTATATATGGTACATTACAAAACATTTAACTGACACCCTTCACTAGTAGTGAATAATCGTCATCGCTTGTGTGTGTACGAGATACAGATGGACAACGTTAAGTAATCGGTTTGTTGTTTCATCTTTAAGTGAACGTCATTAATCAACATAAATTGTTGTAGAGTCGATATTAAACGGCTACCGCAATTATGTTGCTAATAACACAGCTCTGTATATGATAGAGCTCTTTATTCTAAAATATTGGTGGAAATGTAATGATAGAGCACTTCGCATGATCATCACCATGCTTGGGCAATATCTAAAGCGATAAAGAATTAATTGATTGAATAATAGTTAACATTTAGTTGTTTAGATTTCAGCTCCCTATTTAGTTATCTGCAGCAGTGATAGCCTAGTGGTTTGAAATTCGAGTCCGAAAGCCCGTTTTCGAACCTTAGTGTGTACCTCTTTTATTAAATGTGCGATTTGAATTTAATATCACTTGCTATAACGGTGAAGAAAAACATTGCGAGGAAACCTGCACACCTTAGAATTGTCAAAAATACTGTTCTCTACGCCGTGTGAAGTCTGCCAACCCCCACTTGGCCAGCGTGGCAGATTATGGTCTTAACACTGTCAATCTGTGTGGAGATCCATGTTCCAACAGCTAATGATAATGATGCATGTTATCATAAATAAAATTTACAGTTTCAAATATGGTAGTAAACGAATCGCTCTGAAATAAGGGTACATAATTGTTTGTAAGTGATGTCACGTAAAATACCGAGTCCATCGTACATTAAGAACAGTCTGCGGGCGGATATGATAATAGTTTCCAATCGTTCATATATATTTGTCCTTTAATTAATATAAACAGAAGAAATTAATTACACTAGTAACATTGTGTGAAGAAATATCTTTTAGCATATAATAGTAATATCTGACACTTGGCCTAGCGTTAAAGTATTGTAAACATACATAGATATTATTTGAGTAGAGTGTTCTGCAGACTATAAAAATATTATCATAGCAGGCCCCGTTGCAATTAGGATTATTCTTGAAGTCAAAACTTACGTGAAAATGTTTTATTCACGAACAATCAATTCCGTTTAAGTGACAATAAAAAACATTTATTAGTTGTGGTCCTTTTTTTTAAACCGGAAGCGAGTGTTCGTCGTTTCTTCTAACCCGGTTGCTATGATCAATAGAGTTTCCGCTTTAAATGACTCTACGCAAAGCATTTAATATTACTTTAACTGTCATTTCGTTTACGACCCGTCAATGTCACATACTTATAACCAGTTGGTTTGATGATCTTAAGAAATCAGATGATAATGGCTGGATGAAGTTGGCGAAGGGTGGACTACTGTCACACAATATTGTTGTGTTACAACACTCCACCCTATATTCTGTAACAGAACGATAGTGACTGATAAGATGATGATGACTCATACGAGTAAAACCGACACTAAATATGGGTAATGAAATTGGTACGTATCCATGCTTTGGCAAAAATCATAGACACCGTAATACAAAGTGATGATTTATATATTTAGAGGATAAATATGACATATGATAAATTGCTAATATGAAAATTAATTTATTTCACAAATAAAGCAATAGGGCAGTTGTATAAAGATAGATACACGTTTGTTTCACCCTCTGCGATCGATCAAAGTTTACTTTTCGAGATGAGAGCACAAATGATCAATCATCATAAATGTCAGTGGTTACTTAAGAGTAGCTAGCAGTATAAGTTACATAATAAAACCGTCCTAGTACTAAAAAGTCTTATATAGATGTGTTGTACATTGTACATGCGACCTTATAAAATTGACGTTATGTTTAAACAGTATTTACAAGAAGGAAACATCAGTCAACTTGATCATTCCCATACTGGTATTTGATAATAGTGCAGGTACGGTACAGTTTCATACGGTCGCTGGATGCAGGCAAATACCGAGGGAGAGTATGAAACGTCATCCTCAACCAAATAGTTTAGATACTGACTGATGGAGGAGCTATGGAGGAGACAGCCATGGGTGTAAAGAAAGTAATTCGTATAGAAGAAACACATCAAGTTTGTACGGATAGATATATTTGGTACTCCGTACTCTCTGCCTAGCCCGTGAATTTCCTGGCGTGACGATGCAGAAAAATCAAACATTAAACATAACATCACGCCTATAATCCCTGAAGAGGTAGCCAGAGGAGTGTAGAACACTCCAACGTTTCACCGGTTACGTTTACGTCCCACTATGGAATAGGTGGTGTGCCTATCGCCATGCATCGGAAACGTCCAGATTCCGAACCACTATCTACTAGAAAATCTAATTTAGAAAAATTTTGTAGTCCCCGACCCGGGAATTGAACCTAGGACCTTCCGATCGGCAGAGTCGCACTTGCAACCAACACGACCAACTAATATAAATCAATCTTATTAAGATAAATAAATACTTACTTAGCCCGATTATTTTTATTATCGTTAAACCCTCTAACGCTTTGTACAATCTGATAACCACATCAATCTCCACATTGCCATTATGTCAAAACCAAGCCACGTCCGTCACAGTTCGCCAACGGCGTGTGACTCCGGAGCAATCGGATGCGACCTTTACGAGGTCGCGTGCCAATGTTATTCTTTTACTGGCTTACTTATTTTTTATTTAGTAGAATTATTAATATTTAAATTACTATATTTCCTCAGTATCAATGAATGTATGAGTTTGCGTATATATATAATATGTGATATTAATAAATTATATTCTTTCTTTCTTTATTACACACAGTTTTATTTGCTCTTTGGCATGTGATAGAATATTACAAAAAATTTATATTTTGTTGCACAATTAAATTGTTTATTTTGACCTGCGCTGACAGGTACCAACGTTCGTGAATCAAATCAGCTCGAGTCGTACATGTCCGGAGGCTATACTTTTGCGAAACTTAAACCAACATAATATTTCATATTTTTACGTAAAGCTTTTTTTAAAATAAATTTTTAAAAGTTGGATGTCATATTTTTTTAGGTCAAGTTAGGTAATTGCGATTACAACATACGTTTCAGTCACATAGTAACAGCATTTCGGGTTCATTAGCTAAAACAAAAAACGTATTGTTTAAATAATGATCTCATTTAGTTAATTATAATTACAAATAATTAATTATTTATTTCCCACCATCGTCAAAAATAAATAATCACTGACGCTCGTCCAATTATTATTTTATAGCCATTGCGAAGGCGACAGGTCAATGTACCGTGTGGGTGAAGGTCGAGCAACGTCGAATATTACGAATTCTGCACATGTATGGACCATATGAGTGAACAATATAATAGAACATTAATATGTGATATATGTTTCCAAGGCGACAACTGCTGCCAGTGGATTTTTAAAACTCCGAAAGTCCAATTCGGTTCAGTTTCGAATCGTCCCATTCATTGCATTATATTGGCGATTTAACGTAGTACATTTTTATCATCACCATCATCAGCCTATCTCAATCCAATGCTGGACAAAGGCTTCCCCCAAAGGGCCTCTTTTGTCGAGCCGCGGTTTATATTTCCATAATTATCATTATTTATTAACTTCGAAAATCTCATAAATTGTGGTAAGTTGGTAAATAAAAATCAGCGAAAAAAATACTTATTGAACCTACTGTGGAAGAGTACCGTGATGCTCCGTTACGGATTAATGAATATAATACTAAAACATCTATTTATTTAAAATGTTTATGTCACTTATTAAGATCGATAAATGGCCCCGAAAGTGTCCTCTCTTTAGTTCGTTCACAGACATTTACCATCATTGTTTAATTATGCAATCATATACGATCTCTCTGTTTAACCAAAAACTAAATACGACACTGTGTACATGTGTACATTAGTAAAATATTCTGAGTAGTCATTCAAATGTCTGTCAATCACTTCTACTAAACCGTATTCATTAGACTCCACAAAGCACAGCATGAATGGAAAGGTGATAAAAAACTCGTAACGAGTTATTCAAATACTACATATGTAAATGTACTCAAACACTATGCAAGACTCGTTTAGCGTAGCGTTAATGAAACTTAATTAGTTCAATTGTACAATGTACATCTAGTGTGTACATAGCATTATCTGGTGAATAATTTTTTCAACTCTTTTCATATCTTTTAAAAATGCCCACATAGCTTTTTAAGATATTTTTATTTGTTAAAGTTGTTTTATTTCCTAATTTACATTTCGTTTCTCGCGTTAATTAATAGGATGTACTTTTACGTACATATGTATTTTATGATATACTGTAAAGCAATCGTGACTCAACCGGATATAATTATTTCGGGTAATATGAAACCATTTTATTATAAACATGAGTAAAACATACTTGAGTTTAGATGGATCATAATTTAATCATGTAAATGAAATAATCC
Source organism: Mimoniades versicolor eupheme (assembly GCA_018245635.1). Lineage (NCBI taxonomy): Eukaryota > Metazoa > Arthropoda > Insecta > Lepidoptera > Hesperiidae > Mimoniades > Mimoniades versicolor. Next base: position 2,667 of record DWDW01000514.1, on the reverse strand, counting down.
TAAAATACATATTTGCGCTGACAGATTTCAGCCTGCTACGACTAAATGCTGTGGTCGCTTACGGGAGTCAACTGTAGTGGTGCGAGCAGCCACGCCCAAGTAACATGCCCAGCGTCGCCATTATGGTCACAACAAGCAGATATTGAGGTAGCCTCAACTATTCAATTATGAAACAACTTCATACAAACTATGCCCTATAAAATCAACAGCTATTATTTCATTTTGACTATACAATATAAATCATAAAATTGTGTTATCTGTTCAAATACTACAATAAATCATGACCACCTTTTATACGGGATAAAGTGTATTACCATTTCAATTATTGAATACCATTATGCACTATATTTTTTCATAAATTAGGGTTTTGTTATTAAAATAGATATTTCCGTCACAGTACATACTTCTCTAGGTTATTATATGTATTAGACTCATATAGCGTGAACGTACCTTTAACAACGTTGATTACAAATGTCTTATTCACCTTTATCTGCTTGATGCATTAAAAATGTGAGATTTCATATATTCAAACTTTCGTCTAATTAACAAGAGGTAATTACAAAAATACATAATTGCATAAATCGTTAACAAATGCGAAAGTACTAAACATCGAAGCGAAGCCCGCCTGTCTTAATTTCGTTGTTCTTAACCGCGTATCCAGTTTCCTATCACATACCGCTCTAGACACCACATTCGCCTTGCGCTTCTTTTAAATTCACTTTCGTTCAACCTGTTCCGTTCTTTACATGTAAGGCCTTTTCAAACGTAGAGAAAAAAACGCTTGCGTTATTTATGTTCGGTTTTTTTTTCACGTAAAATGTATCGCAGCACTATCGCGTATATTTTTCATGTCATGTATACATCTTATGTCTAATTAGATACTTTATTACTCGTTCATTAAGTTTTTTTGATTATTACAACGCCAATTTTTCCTATTGGCCTAGTCCGCATACGTCAGTTTTCAGCCGTCCCCTCCGAAACCATATTTTAATCCTAACTCGTACCTCCAACTTTGCAATACTAAGTGCGTTTTGACTATTAAATGTCACTTGTAACTACGATGACAAGAATAACATCGTGGGTAACTGACATGCCAAAGAGCTATTTATTATCTCTAAACCGACTTACAAGCATTAGAATTTATCCACAGAGGAGACACGTGAACAGCAGTAGAAAACAAAAACGTAATCACGCCTGTAATCCCCGAAGAGGTAAGTAGACGAGTGAAGCGTGTCGTCCTTGCGACCACTCACTCGACCAACGGAGCAGTCAGCAAAAAAAAATGTTGTTAAGCATGAATTTTCCCATCGCACGTTTAGTGAATATTTTTTAAATCCTTTTATACAACATGGATTAGGTATAAATAGCTGGCAATTGCGGGAACATTTTACGTGTATGCGAGTCATTTAAGACGCACTGACACGAGTTTCGACCGCTCGTTTCATCCGCCTCATCTGTACGAGCCCGTACGCGTCGCTTGAGTATTGAGGTTTGTAGGTTGCCGCCGTCGGAATGTTGTTTATATTATAAGAATGCTATTATTCAATGAAGGTAACAGAACGTCTTCATGCTTTGTCACGTTCCACTGAATATCCTAACCGCGTTCGATTTATAGGCTATTTGCAATAAATCGCTTATAAACTGTTACGCGATTGTTATTCCTATCATGTAGAGTAAATGTATTTGAGTAAGAAAGTAACTGCGTAGGTATACATGGCAAAAAATGCCATAGTTTTTGTTTATTTGCTGTTTTATATAGGTATTTTACCTATTTTCTCCCCAAATTTTCTCGTGTTTTTAATATAACGTCTTTACTGTTCTTCTTAACTATTGTCTGGTTTAAACAATATTGTCATTTATTCATCGCAACATTACTGTTCAGGAAAGTTCCAATATCACTCGCTGGAAATAAAGCATTTATCAACTGTCGATTTGGTTCACTCGCTGTTATATAAAACGTGCTAACTCTAAAGTACAGTTTTCGTCGAAAATTATTCCAAAAAGGAGTTGAAAGAATTCTGCAAGTTTTAAAACACGTTCACAACTCGTCTGATATTACGAATTTCCATAAGCAACGGTGACATCTTACCATGAGGTGGGCATTGCTATGGGAGCGGTGGGAAATCTTAATACATTACCATTTCCAAATAGCTCTTTTTTGTCACTATTTTAAGACTTTAATTGAAATTAATTATTTTTATACAAAATTTCATTTCAATTGTTTGTGAATTGTACCCCTGTATTTGCCAATTTCGTTATGAGGACGCAACGAAATATAATATTCGCTAAATTGGTCAATTGTACGAAGTGATGAAATATTAAAACAAAATGATTTAAAAAATAAATAATTTAAAGTAAATTATTATTTTGATTACTGAAAGAGGGCTAGGTCAAGGATGTAAACCTTACTTCCCGTCTGCTGGCACCATTATACTGCAGAAATTGAATACCACGTTACAGAAAGCTGCTTTTACAAGAGAGTCCGCACATTATATTATTGGATACCTAACACCATCTCAATCTGTCCTTTTGAATCGTTGTTTGACAATGTCAATCTTAGACAAAACCTAAGAACTAGCTGACTGTATGGTATACATATCGACGGTGGAAAGGCAAAAGTTACCAAGCGCCATATTGCTAATTTTACAACAGAGCCGTTTAAAGATT
>DWDW01000513.1:0-14490 GCA_018245635.1 Mimoniades versicolor eupheme | reverse complement strand
TACAATTCCCAATACAATTTCCAATACAATTGCACGTTCTATTTTCCGTTCCACCGAATCAAATTTCATTCGTTCAGAGCCGAACACAATTACATTCAGTCTGAATGGATAATCGCATAGTGCTTACTTTTCTATTTCACTCACAACAATGCTTCTTCACAGTATTGTAATTTTAAACTGTTGACTCGAATCGATTCCCAATATGTCGATTTGAACAGCTCTGCATTATAATTAGGTTGCGTTTAGCTGTATTATAATTATTGATACTGTGTGCAAACCTATTAATAGGTCAAGTTTCCCTAATAGTGAGAAACTTTCTTAACAATCGGCTTCTATGAAGTAAAGATAAGCTAACTTATGCGTGGGTAGTTCAGAATGATTATTAAAATACTTCAAGAGTAGAGTAATTGCTAAGGTCTGCTTGGCATCCCAACCCTACCAAGGAGATGCTCGTCAAAATTTCTCATTAATGATCACCTATTCAAATTATTATATCCACCAGAATTATCTAGCGCCCTACATCGTACCCAAGCTGACAACTACATGGGCTATCTGAACAACAAATCAATTATCTACATTTTAATTCACTTTTGGATATTTCAATCGTCCATCGCTTACAAAAGCGTACAAAGTGATCGTTATATTTTAATGTGTATCAAAGGAACCTACCTCATCGAGCGGCGACTGTCTGTTAAGGTCGAACATACGAGTATACTGCCCGGCACAGCCTGGATATCGCGACTAATACTTTCACCACGATGTCTGATCATTCAAGATCAGCTATCAACTCGACGGAGAAGAAGAGATGAGCAAAAAAATTAACATTTACTTACGAAGTGGTTCAATACACAATTCGCGCTATGATACTGTTATAGTTGTTTCATTTTAATTAATTCATTCGTTTCGCTCACACTTTATTTAACAAAATGTGAATATTTAACCTAAATATTTGACATAATACCATTAACATACATATTTTATGCAAATGAATGAATTATTTTCATTTATTATTAGTATTATCGGGTGGTTTATTCATTTTTTAAATGAATTTTTATTGAACGCAAAAGGCGGCGATGCAAATCGAATTATCGGTGACCATGGCTAACGTCGGGAGTAGAAAAAAATGGACATTTTATGACATTGACTGTTTTCGGTGGCCTGCGGCACGGTTATCATGACGTTGCCACATCTTGTTATCGCCGGTCGGCGGTAGGTCGACGGTTTTTATAATCTAAACACAAACATAATATTACGTACAATTAGTATTATTCTTCATGTAATAATCTATGTTTTATGTGTGACCTGTAATCTCTTTTCTTTTATTGTATTTTAACGTGAAGGAATTAATATTATATAAGATATTTGTTTGAGAATTACTTCAGATGTGGTAATAAACGTGACATCACAACTGTCTTTTCCGTACAGGTAGGCTGAGAAATATAATACATTTCCACATTTCGCCATACACCTGGCTGAAATCCAGACTCTGAGCTAGACTCTATTAGAAATTCTAACTTTGAAAATGCCCGACTGAAAATATCCGACAATGCCCGACCCGGAAATCGAATCCAGAACAAACTTTATTCACTTTTCTATATTATCTATATTACTGACCTTACTCATGTTTACTTACGGAATACTATCGTTTTATTAAATATAAATATTTCCCTTACCCTCCCTGGGGTCAGTTACTCTATATGCCGAGCCGGAGGTTGTCTGTTCGATTAAGGATAAACATTTTGACTCATGAGCAAAATGTGTTTCCTTTGCTCATGAGTCTTTGGTAAAATTATTGAAATAAGAATATATACACATATGTATTTAGAAATATAAATAAAAGTAATATATAAAAAGAGTAGGACTAACAGGAGAAGAATAGAAGTAGAATATAAAAAAAGTATGAATAATAGAAGAGGAAGAGGAAGTAGAACATATAAAAAAGTATTATAGAATTATTATTAAGATGTATAGATTATTATTAGAAGTCTCCGAAACCGGCGTGCGTACCTATATGTACGATACATATGAAAAGAGTGATGAATTTAGAAGCGCGTCAGGTCTGCAAGGATAAAGATATTTGCCAATCCGTGCTCTCTGCTTACCCCGTAACAGACGTAGCGTGAAGATATGTATGTATGATTAAGAAAGTTTATACATATATACAGAAAAAAAAACAATAGACAATTTGGTGTTTACAGTTTCACTCTATCTGTATTTTTCATTCGATCAACTTCTCATGTGGACACATTGTGATACAGAAATATGAAGTTCCATTTGCGTCATCTGCAACCCTTCTGTCTCACCATTGTTACAACACGATCGCAACGAATGAGAATATTTTAGTGAAAGCATATTCGTAAAGCTTTGCTTACAATGCTTTCGTTTATCGCCAGTATGAGTCGAGATCTCAAGTCCTAAGCCTGCTGATATTCGGGCCTAGTATCTAATGGTAAATGAATATATTTTAACCTTAATTTAGTAGGTATCAATTTTGTTACATAATCTTAACACGTAATACAATATTCAAAACGTGCCAAAGGGTACACGTGTCCGGCCGCTTTACAAGAACCCTGCGGTGCTAAAAACCCACGTGCATAGGAAGCCTTATAAAGTGAAACTCAAAGTTTATATTGTCTCTACTTATGAGACTTCCAACTCCGCTGGCGCATTTATACGGGTGCCAATGTCGGGGTTGTGTAACGCAACAGCCACGTATATATTAGATATATATAAAATGAACAACTTCGGTTTTTGCAGTTACGCAAATGTTTTATTTGTTTATGGACCGGCCTTTTGTATATCGACCCCTCTACTTGTGTAGTGGTGCAGTCTAAAGTCCTGCATTCGATTCTTACATACATATTGTATGTATATTTATTGTTTGTCTAGTCGAACTAGGTTCTGAACAGTTTGGGATCAGACGTGCGAGATATTGTTGAGTCATTAATATCTATTTTACACTAAGTGTTGCCATCTTTGTTATCTAAAATTTCACTTTTAAGACGGCTATAAAATGTATTTTAAGTTGACCGCGTCCTTTGTGTGCTCAAGTTACGTCAATGACAAATTCCAATATAATTGGTTCAGTGACTTTGTCAAAGGTTTGAATAGTAATATAGTAAATTTATTCGGGACGAAAGTAAGGTTATATTCTTTTCTCGCCTGTTTCGATTTTGGGAATTAACCAGATAATCACAGTGGATAATGTGATATAATAGAAATAAAAAGCAGTGCTCACCGCTGGGAAGGTTTTTAATGACTTTATGACTATTGAGACTTCTTGTGTCTTTTCGTTTACACGAGTACATTAATAAATGTGTTAGCAGCTCAGCTTCACTCACACAGTTCTCTATTATGTAAAAACATGTCGCGTTGTATTCCAACATTATATTGATAGGTCAGGCAAGCTTCTGGAATAATCCAGACCAAGTTTTAACATGCTTGTCACTATTTAAAGATGGATTATAAATTCTAAGTCACTAATGTCTATTATATTACTGCTGTACATTTAGCTAAAGAAAAAAAAGGCCTAAAAATATATTGAATTCAAATCTCAATTTTATAACAGTTCAAAAGTAAGTTTTGGTACCATAAAGTTGGGTGTACTTTCTTCTCGGAAAAGTTTAATAAATTCCGAATGTACACCACGTGTTTATATCACATTAATTTAAAAAGTAAGTAAGAAAGAAAGAAATGTCGTCTGCTAGTAACACATTGAAATGCATAGATTTTAGTGAGAAAAACACATTTATATAAAAAGCAAAAACACGTTATAAAAATTTATGAAAAACGAACCATAAACGTATCATATGTAATTATTTATACATCTAATTATAAAACTGTGCAGTCCTAACGAAAAACTGTTGTAGGTACTTTTTATTTCTTCGCGTACAGTCCATAAGATTTTGACATTCGACTTACAGCGAAGTTACAATCAGAACCGCATATAAGGCTTTTAAGGCAGTAATATCGGTAACGTAGTATTATTAAATACTGTCGCATCCAAGACACACATATAACGGTCAAGAAACAATGTGAGTTTAAATATCTCTCTATATTACGCTTTTCAACCAATCAACGTCTAAGCAGAGTGGAGTGAACGTCAATACTCCCCCCGATCATTGCCATACTTGAGAAGATGTGGGGTTTTCATGGGTTACGGTAAGAACACAAGTTGATACAACATTAACTCAAAGAACTTACCCCGGCCCAGTTAAAGTTTGGAGGGCTTTTCAGCCGAAGTAATTACATCGGAGAGTTTCAGGTGACCTAAATCTCATCCAACTCCAAACTAGAACATGGTAATTTAATACATAGTATGTTAAATTTCTAGTCATATCTTATCTAGTACATCAGTATCACGTCTGCATTTAACATAAAAGCTAAGAATATACTTTATTTCAGTACAAAATGATGTAGTGATATTAAAAAATGACCGGATTCTCGCAACTGATTAAAATTTAAATTTCGAAAATGTTAAGTAAAGAGAAAAGGACTTATATGTTCAAAAAGCCGCACGAGGGCGACATTAGATTATTTTTTGCATGTACCTACTTGTATCTCAATTATACGAAACATGAGAAATCAAAACAACTATGTTAATGTGTATTACGACTATTTTCATTTACCCTCGAAGTTTTACAGTGTCCACGGACCTGATTTTGTGTCAACTTGAAAAGTAACAAATTCGCCACTAACCGGACACCCTTAATATGTTTTTAGAAGTCCCTAGTACCACCTGGAGTCACACTGAATAACAATTTCAAATAATCCATATCATACAAGAAAATCTTAGTTTTAAAATTTTCTCCGTTGGTGACATTAGCAGCTTTTTTTCAAATACCTTCAAGCTCGCTATCCGTGGGAAAACTCTCCAAATTCTCAAAGTATTGCCATAAATTAAATGTACCCCCGTAAATCAGAATTTCTTTGCAACCACACAAGAGTATATAACAACAGCTATACCTGCAATATTTCGAATAAGGTGTTTAATATTATTTACAATTATCCATAAAGCAGCCATGTGAATAACAGATGGTGCTCTACGGGGGAAAAAATTACCTAAACATAACCACATGCTACGAGAAATATCAACATTGTAGTTGGTAGATAGTAGTTATACATAGACCACAGTAAACTAAATCACAAATTTGTCCTCAGTTCAAAAGAATTTTTCATGGTTATAACAACGTAGGTAGCGTGCACCGGTGTGGTGATGAGGTATAAATCATGGTATAAATATAAAATAGTTCCTCACAACCTTGCGAGAATATTTTCTTCGACGGTTAGGGCCTGGTCTCACAATGGTCGAGAAATGAGCGTAATAGCTATAGCCTTAAATGATAAGAGAGTATTTGAATACCACAGACAGATTGTAGTCCTTACAATCTGTTTGTAGAATGAACAATTAAATAAATGAATTGACTGGCCCGTTGGTGCAGTGGTAAGTGAACCTGACTGTCGCGCCGGGGGTAGTGGGTTCGATTCCTACCCAGAATAAATATTTGTGTGATGAGCACAAGTATTTGTTGTCTGGGTGTAAAAAAAATATCTATTTAAGTATATATGTATATATGTAGTTTATCAGCCGTCTGGTTACCATACCACAAGCTCTGTTGATGCTTACTTTGGGATCAGATGGCCGTGTGTGGAGATGTCCCAAGATATTATTATTATAATGAATTTATTTTTGTTATAAATGTTCCGACACATTCATCCATATATTATAATTATACATTTAAATATTTCACAATTCAATTTGGATTTCTGATGAACGTTGTAACAAAATTATTGTTTGTTCTACTGTAGGTACTTCTGCGATGTTTACAGATTAGCAGTAAACTTTGAATTTCTCCTTGCACTTAGCCATTCTAACTCTTGTTTTGACATTTATGGAAATTCTGATGTGATGACATTGAGCGTTTCCTAACTTTTCGCTTTCCATATAGGTATATTACTCATGATGATCGTTTGAACGAGCTTGTCTTGGATTCTTAGCTCGTGGACCAGATAAGCAACATTATTAAATAAATGTCCTTCCTTTATTTCGTCTACACTCATTCAGTCATTAGACATCTAGAGATATCGCGGCCTACCGACCATATCTGATTGACAATCTTCCGAGTTGTTTTTGCCGACATTTCTCTTTTCCCGTATGTACAATACAAGGATTACTATTAAAAACAAGAGTGAATAAGCAATTTGGAGTCCAATAACTACGTCCTACACCTTATTTGATATAAAAGTGCGCATGTCCAAAAACATGTCCTTTTTTTTTATACTCAATAGGCTAGCTTTTGGCCACAGACTTGCCTGATGGTGAGCAACGTCGTGGCCTATGATGTGGCAAGCTTGCCTAGTAAATGCCTATTCACATTAAAAGAAATAATGTACTTATGAGATACTGTGAGTGCGTAATATCACCATCAACTTTATTTTAGGATCTGTTCTTGCAAGTTGCTATATAGTATATATGCTACTGATTTGATCTGAATTTTCTTCCCCACTCTATAGATTCCTCTTCCTACAATCGGAGAACATACAAAACATAATATCAGTGCTGTTTGATGGTGAATCCATTCGTTATTAATCAGAGTCTTAAAATCTACTAACAGGTCTTAGCAATAGACTTATCACCTATTTCGTAGCGGGACGTAAACGTAATTGGTGAAACGTGGGCGTGAATTACATTCTTCTGCCTTCCTCTTCGGGGATTACAGCCGTGATGTTACTTTATAAGTAAAATTCTAAATCGGTGGCAAATGTCCATGGACTACAGCGGCCACGTGTAATTCAAATTCAAATGTCATTTATTCAAAATTAGTTTATAAGAACACTTTTTGTACGTCAAAATGATGTAAATGCTGTTGTGTCGTTTACTAGTCTTTTGATACTCGAATATACAATAATAATAAATCAGTATATAACTTTTCTTATTGTCAGCATGCTACATCGCTGATGACCGTCAAATCCGTTTTCCAGCAAAAAAATATATTAATAGCTACATTAACGTTTGTAATTGTAACATTTTTTGAGGCCAAGGTCAAGCATCAGAATTCATAGCAAAATCACGGGCTATGATTTTAATATTGACGAATATAGTATAAAAGGTTACGTTTATGAAGCTGATTAAAATCCATTCGTTTCCTTCAGTAATATTAGTCGTTAGTTCGTTTTAAAAACGAATGGATTGCTTACAAGTCATCGCTCGCTCGTTCGTAGTGAAACGTATCTGGAAGGCCAAGGAAACTCTAGTATAACGAATGTAGATTGTAAATTCCGCTGAAGTTTTCGATCAACGGAATCGCTTTGGTTATAGGTGCTTTTTTGTTTCGTACGTTTTGAATATCAATATCGTCGTGGCGACGGAGTTCACTGAATGTTGATGTGGTGAAAAATTTGAAATTTCGATTTTATTTTATAAATATGTATTTCATTGTGTTAAAAAAAATACATGTCGTGTTCCCCTATTTCTCTTTTCACAGAAGATCTACTTAAAAGAGTAAAATTTAAGTCTGAAGTTTAAGAAAACTATATCGGTCAAGTGACCTTCAGAGTCGATTTACATTTGTACTCGTTTGTTGGCGTTTTGAATTGTGCATGACTCAAAAAGTGATGTGCAGTGTCCATAAGAAATATATTTTATTTACAACTTGAAAAAGACTACCTTGCTGGGCTATTTCGAGAGACCCAAGATATCTACTACTACCCAACGCATATCTAGCCTCTTTATACGTAGTGCTACACGTAGGTATCCTCTTAAACCAGGAATAAATCATGACATCTAAGTGTCTTTATCCATTTTTTAAACTTCCTCTCTCGGCTATGGCTCTCGACGAACGAACGAAAAGCAAACGAATTATCCAGCCTATCCAGTATTATTCGACTTGAATATTCATTTCGGATACCAACATGATTGCCTCTAGAATTCTAGATCGTAAGATATAAAGAATATGTAAATATTAAGGAAGGTAAACGCTTTAATCGTCTTGTCAAACTTTTCCCGCCTTTTTGCCGGATCATGTAAGTAATGGCGGCTATTTATCACGAATATAGGTCAAGTGGCGGACAATGGGTGACTGTCCAAGGAGCAGTTGTGTGTTATTATAATAAACCGCTCCATTTAGAATAATAACATATAATAATATTCCGGCATATGATTATGGTACGGTAGTATCTATAATGAAAGTAAAACATAGACCACGTGTTGAACCATTACAGAATGTTACTTTGTGGCCTGATGCTTAAGACGAATGTACGTTGCCACATTAATTGGCTGCATGCTAAATTAAATTTCGCGAAACTAGTTTCAATAACAGTATTACTTCTTTCGTTATAGATATAATTGGTGTCGTGAAATCTATAGTATCAACGAAAGCATGGCCCAGTCAGCTTTAGTTTTATATCGTAACATACAAAAATTCATATAATTAAATGACTTATTTACTCCGTTGCCGTAATGATTTGAAGTGGATCTTGGCCTTTCACGAAACAGAAACCGAGAACAAGAAATAAACGATCCGATGCCATAATTAAACAATATAAAATTTAAATTAATTTTTAATCACCTATAATTAAATTACAATTAAAAATTACTTACAAAATTTACGTCATATCAAATAAAAAAGTAGTTTCTCGTTTAATTAACAGTGAAATCAGTTCCGCGACATCAATTTTATTATAAAATCGCGATTGGCACGAAAGTATTTAAATTGTATAAAATTATGAATTCATCATGAAATTCGAAGTTTACATTTGATTTTTTTAAAGAAATTAATTTTATTTCACTAATATCGTAGCTTGACTTTGAATATATCGAATAAAAATTCAACCTCGCTTTTCAATCTCTCTTTTTTTTAATTCAATCTCTCTTTTTTCTTGGTATTGATAAAAATAGTAAATTATGTACAATTATAATCAGTTCATTACTTACTTACTTTTACTAGTAAATTATGCTGAGCTCAGTTTTAACATTTTTTTGCTAGCGCTTATACCGACCTGGAACCGTAATACAAGATCTCATAAACATCGTCTGTCAAGGATTCAACATAATTATGATGACACATCAAACTTATTTTCATTAATAAGCATCAACGCTTACGTATTATTGCTCTATATTACTCAATAAAACCCCTTATTACCTTGTTATTACGTGGCTCCATCAAATAACGTCTTCCTAATACTTATTGTACACATAGATATTACCTACGTGTTTACGTATATTCATAAGTTTCTGCTCGCGGCGCTGCATACCATTACTGATTTCTAAAATTACAGTGTTATGTATACTATGTTAAGTTAATGAATTTATACAACTGATGTTTTTATAAATCTAGACTAACAGATTTATAAAAATTCTAGAAACAACGGTCAATCACACAAGAAATCAATTATTGAAATATTAGTTTTATTCAAGTACTTAATACTAAAATTGCATAATGAAGTTAAAAACTTGAATGATCAAGTTTCTAACTATGAAGTTACAATTACAAAACCTAAATTAATGTATTCTACTAATATTGCTAATAACATTAATAAACTACGAAGAAAAAAAATATAAGGATAAGATTATTTATTTTAATTATAAAATTATAATATAACATGAATGGAATATGGAATATGTTACCCAACGAAGACATTTTCCTGTTATATACATATGTACATATCTACGTAACATATTGCAGTGGCTCAGAGAGGTCCATCAAACGAATGGGTGCATTATTTTAATGAGCAATTTGTTTTGAGGTTGGGCTTATAGCTAACTGGAGGTCGGCACGCGACCTGACTTCTTCATTACGCGAAGAGCTTCAAATTCAGCTCTAATGCCACGGTACATTTAGTCGGGAAGTCGGAGTTGAAATTATTAAATTTCGGAACAATACAAGATACTAGAGACGTATGAAATAGTGAAGTCTGTTATATACATATGTAGGTCCAAGCTGGTGGGAAGTTTGAAAATAACGACACTTTAAGGGTTGGGTAAAGGAGGTAATTCAGTAAAAGGAAAAAAAAAATATTTAGTTATTAGATGAAATATAAACAGTAAAATCATAAAAACAGAAAATAGAAACATATCAACATTTTATTGAATATATCCTGGCATATTCCTGGCATAAAGCTTTTGTGAATGCGAGTGAAACGAAAAAATCATTATTTAAAAACATAAATTCTAGTTTACTTCCTATTAGATACAAGGTATACTTAATAACTGTTTATTAACAGTTGAATCGTGAAAATACTACGATCCTCTGCCTACCCATTCCGGTTAATACAGGCATGATGTTGTGTTATATAGTAATTCGCTATTACGTCATAGTAACGACGTGCTCAGTTAACTTCTGCGGTTACCAAATCATTTTCAATCAGTTTTCAGTTTTTACAATATTTTGTAAAAACAATACGCGGTTTAACGATTTCATAAAAATTCGATTGATGCGAACTGAGCACAATTTCGATGGGCATTTACCGCTCAACAAACGATTCCGCTTTGGCGCAGCCGGTGTCGCGAATTGTACACAGAAAGGGAGATACGCTGGAGGCAAAACAATATTATCATTGTTATTGCATATCACTGTGAAGGACAGTACATGGTTGCGTCAATGTTATGGCTATGGTATGGGTATGGTGACTGGGCAAGGTTAGATATCAAACAAGCGTTTCTCCACCAACCCACGTGTCAGTGTACCTATTACGCATACCTAATATGAATATAAACAAAAAAGTTTTTTTAATGACGTTATCAAAACACTTGATAAAATCTGAATCAAGACTATTTAATTAGTCCCTAATAACCAATATAATTCCGTATGCACTTAACAGGTGCCAGTCTTGGTCGCGATTGGCCCAAAGTGAATACGGAATCGAGCCTAATATGTGGTCATTTAAAATTTTGTACTGCCACATCTGTGACCAATTGTGATAATCCCATATCATTTGAAAACAGGGAAGGAAAATAACAATAGTATTAGATACATTTCTAATCATGCATTTAAAAACAATATATCAACAGACATATTATAATACATATTACATTTAATTCATAGTTGTGATTTTCTAAAGGCGTGTCTGATATTATGTCAAACATGTTATAATTATGTCTTCGAACAATTTTGTTTATTTTTAATCTCTATGTGAATTCTATTGCGTTAAGAATTTTCCAACAAAAGTTTAAAATTGTTTAATGAGTATTTAACATTTTAGAACACCGGGCACATATCCAGACTCCGTGCCACTACTAGAAAATCTAAATTAGAAAATTTAGTAGTGCCCGACCCGGGAATCAAACCCAGGACATCCCGTTCGGCAGTCGCACTCGCAACCAACACGACCAACGAGGCAGTTAAATTGCTATGATTCTCTTAAGCTAAAAGTCATCATACAGAGAAGTAAATACATAAGGGATAGAACAAAATAAATTTAATTATTGTAACACGTGTTTAATACGTGCCCATACCCCAGGCCGATGGTTCCGGATTTGATTCCCGTCCAAGAAGAAATTTAAATAATGAATTCATTTATTTGCCGTTTGTCTGGGCAGTTGTATACTTATTTTGGTGTGTACGAAAAGATAAGAACGAGCGTAGTATGCAGCGAAACATCATTATTATTTTTTGAACCAAAATTAAAATGGCGTACCTATAAGATAGCATTGAAATTGTCTCTATGAATAGTCATTAATAGAATTTGAATATAAGACAATATAATGCTACTTATATTGTTGAAATATAATTGCCGGTATTAATTTTTAAGCAATCACAAAAAAAAAGACAACACCGCTGAGTTTTATGTTAGTTGTTCTCAGTTGTGGGCGCGTCCGAACTAACGTAAACATATCTGTAATGATGTTTATATGTGATCACAAATCCTATATAAATAAATTATTGGCGGCTTTGACTTTATCACAATAGACTCATTATCTGTTCCACGGCATGTATAATATGACTGGTGACAATTGAACGTACGGACGTGATGTTGTATTAAAAAAAACCAGACAGTTTAAGATAAAACAGTAATGTTTTTATGATAACATGTTCGTTCTTAATCACATTGCTATAGATACGCATAAGTATGCATGTACGTACGTTTGGAAAATACGCGGATTCACTTCATCAGTGTAAAAGTACGATTATAAATCTATGGATATTTAAGCTTATCTGCGCTTCTATAAACTAAGAGTTAAGCAAATAACCTTTCAGATTAAGCATTGTTACATCTTGTTGAAATTGTTACGAAACAAATAGGAACTCTTATATTAATTGCCTCTTGGCAATTAATTTATATCCAAGTTATTAAATTCTAAGAATTATTCCTCGAAATAATCCACAAGTTAAAAATTCATGAAATAGGTCAATGGGGTCATCATGTCGAGTGACTGGAAACGCGACTGCTGATCGAAAGGGTCCTGGGTTCGGATCCCCGGTTTGGGTACTATTGGATATTTTTAGAATTGGCACGGAGTTAGGTTTGTGCCAGGTGTATGGCAATAGATTCACCACATATTCCATGGTAGACTTAAACGCAGCTGGTGACAGGTGAGAATATACTGCATGCCTCTACTATCTCTTCGGCGATTACAGGCGTGAACTTATGTTGTACTCGTATGTTTAGATCATTCTCACACTATATATCTTTGTCTTTATACACACAGTATGCCTTCACTAATTTTATTAAATAGGTACATAATAAATAAATATACATATCTTGCCATATCTCCACACATTGTCAGATGAGCCTAAACTAGCCTAAATTACATACATACATGTAAATATTGACTTACATGTAGATATTCTTTATACCCAGATACAGAACAAATACTTGTGGTCATCAAACATATATTTGTTATCGGTGGAAATTGAACTCACCATCCCCGGCTCAGGAGTCAGACTCACTGACCTCTAGGCCAGCGTTTTCCATTTTCCGGGTCGCGACCAGGTACCGGGCCATCAAAATAAAATACCGGGTCGCAACATTCCTGCTTTTTTTATTTTAAAAATAATATCTGCTATCGACTTGAAGTGAACCCCGACCTTGGAGTAAAACTTTCGTCATTTTTCGCGAACTTCGATTCTTAGTAACGTCACGACTGTAAATCCCTGAAGAAGTAGGCAAAATAATATAGAACACTCTCACGTTTCACCAGTTACTTTTAAGTCCCACGATGGAATTTATGGTGAATCTATTGCCATATATCTGGCACATATCCGGACTCCGAGCCAATACTACAAAGTCTGAATTAGAAAATTTTTTAGTGCCCGACCCGGGAATCGAACCCAGCACCTCTCGTTCGACCGTCGCACTTGCAACCAACACGACCAACGAGGCAGTCTACTGTAAACTAACTTGGATTCTTCAGTAAAAAATAAGCAGCAGGTCCGTACTTCTCACTAAAATTTTGGGACTAATAGTCGATACCTAAGGAAGTAGTACTAATAAAACCTTTTTACTATTAATAAATACGTATTATTTTACCCAATGGAACCAGCGTGGGATTAAATGGGTCACGAAAGGGCAGTGTGAAAATTACCGGGCCCTTTCAGAACAATGTTTGAGAAACACTGCTCTAGGCCAACTGGCCCGGCAAAATACAAGCAATTGAGATATCTCAAAATAATCTTCAGGTGCTCGGCAGTACCTGGCTCGGGGTTACGTTAACCTTAGCCAGCACAATGAAAGGAATATTACTAAGAAATGTACGTCAAAGTAACTGAACACGCGCCATGGAGATAATGTCATAAAACGTTTACTACTGAAGTAAGTACTTGCTAATGAATCGAGGCAAAATCTGTACTTGCGCCCTGAATATCTCACGTCGCCTTATATTTTTTACGACGCAAACAAAGCATCAATTAATATTTTTACGAGGCGCCGATGTTGGCTCATCAATATTAAAGTCCCCTTCCAATTGATTTGCTTCAGCTTGATATTTGTCCGCCAATGAAACATTCCGTCATGGAATTTTCCCTTTACGGAGTTTTTAGACATTATATTATGTAAACCACAGCCCCACCTCGCACTTTCGATAATTGTACGCTCAATATCAATATATTCGACAGAATTTAAATAAAACCTGAGTTTCCTGGGTGATATATGACGTTTTAGAGACAATTATATGGTGTACAGTTCGTGTGGTGTCTGCCAAAGCCCAGTCGGCGAGCCTGGCAGACTATTGCCTAAGTCCTGAGACTATTGTCTTAATCTTGGGATCTCAGAGGAGACTCATGTCCAACAATCGAATTATGGAAAACTACATGATAGCATAGTTCTTTTATGTAAAAATGTAGTACATACCTATTTACTACTTGCGGACTCGTTACCGCACGGCGTGCTATCAAATTATGAATGTGATTTTTCTAATGCTGCCAACATATCTTACAAAATAACCCACGTACTTATAAACTTAACGTAACTAAGTAATTTCACGCCTGTAATCCCCGAAGAGGTAGGCAGAGGAATGTAGAACATTCCCACATTTCACCAGTTACTTTTAAGTCC
>DWDW01000512.1:0-14495 GCA_018245635.1 Mimoniades versicolor eupheme | reverse complement strand
TACCTCTTCGGGGATTACAGGCGTGAAGTTACTTTTTTTTTTTCTTATTATTTAGTCATATTGATATTTGAACGGATGACTGTATACAAGACATATTAAAAACTAAAGTGGGAATATATTAACTGACTAGCATTGCCAACTGTTAGTATATGAAGCAACTTCTGCGGTTTTGTGGCAAGAGCTTACTGGATCTGCGGAGAACTGATCTGTTGGTTAGTTTTATGCTGCGAGGAATCAACCGCAGCTCATCCTTTCCCGGCATTATTCAGTATGCATAATATAAAATCGAAATTCGCAACTCGGAATAAAGATCACTATTTCTTTATTAATGCATGAATAAATTCTCTAAGGTTTAGTTAGTCTAAGTTTAGGATAGTATTAAGTCTAGACTGTTCTCTACATATATTTTATAGTGTAAACTGGTTTGTGCTAGCATGGTTTTACGTCTTATAACTGCATAATGCCGTCATCTGCATTACATCTTAAATAATAAGATATGTTGTGATCGTTTTGAGTATTATTTTGCGTTCATATAGATTACATTTTACATCTTATTTCTCCTTTTACATAATTTTTGATCTACACGATCTGCCGATCGGATCTTGGACACTTCTGCGCAAAATAAATATCTGGCTCTTTGGTTGATTTATATCCCCTATTTTCAAAGGTCACTCTCCTTAGAATACCTCCCGTATTAGCAGTTTAATCTGTTCGAAGGTTTTCTGTACTGTCCTTAAAAAATAATTAATTGTATGCAAAATAATTCAGAAAGATATATAATGAATTACGTAGAATGAATCTTAAAAAGAATGCATTCAATAATGAAGGTGTAGGAGAATTTTATAATACAAAATTATCTTACAAGCTTGCGCCACAGATGCGTTAAAATACAGCCACAAAACCGCAGATGTCGCTTCACGAGCTACTTGCTATATATTGTAATCTACTTGTTGCAACTTATTCATTACAAGTATATTCAATGATTGCCACTTTTTAATAAACATGCCATTATTATCAATGATATTATCTTATCTTATCTTCTCTTAAACTTATCTAGAATAGAAAAAATGATATAAATAATCAATAAGAAATAATGCATTTGATTACTTTCTATGTTGTTTTCAATTATTATTACGCAATAATCGTAACAGGGAGTCGTGGTTGTGGATTCTTTGCAGAGCAACACTATACGAGAGAGCTGCGCCGCAGATCTGCTAAATTCGTGCCACGAAACCGCAGTCGGCGCTTTATATGGTGCCAGTTGTGTAATCTACTTAGTTCTTTCCTTGTTAAAGGTTGAGCTTGCATTGTTTTAACTGAGAATCTAAGAGCACTTAAATGCTATCAAACCTTGCAACGGTCATTTATAGAAAACCTTGTTTTATTACAAGTGGTACTTCTAATTTTATATCGTTATCATTTCTTGACTGCCTCGTTGGCCGTGTTGGTTGCAAGTGCGACTGCCGTACGGGAGGTCCCGGGTTCGAATCCCGGGTTGGGCACTACTATATTTTCTAATTAAGACTTTCTGGTAGTGGCTCGGAGTTTGGATATGAGCCCGGTGTGTGGCTAATGCCACCACCTATTCCATAGTGGGACGTTAATGTAACTGGTGAAACGTGTTCTACATTCCTCTGCCTACCTCTTTGGGGCTGACAGGCGTGATGTTAGGTATAATTTCTTTTATTGTTCGGATATTTGATGCAAATCACTTCTTAGTATGATGGAAGTTAAGGTCATCGACTACCTCTTTAATCATTTGGAGCCTAACAAAGTTCAAATACCTTAGAGTAAATTATGGACAATTGTTAAATTTTGCCTGTTGACTGACTCGTTGGTCGTGTTCGTTGCAAGCGCGACTGCTTACCGTGAAGTCGTGGGTTCGACCACCTATTCCATAGTGGGATGTAACCGTAACTGATGAAACGTGGTAGTGTACTACATTTCATTGCATACCTGTTCGGGGATTATAGGTGTTACGTTTTGTTAACTTTTGCAGATTTCTCACGATGACTTCCATCATAAGTATAGAAAAGGGTATATAATCGTAAAACACATATGGACACCACTTATATACAGATATTTCATGGCTTTTGTGGAAAATCAAGCATGAAACATTTCAACCTCAAATAGAATTGAGACCTCAGTTGAATTACAGATGCATGGCTCTCCCTGAGGGCGAAATTAGATCAGTTCGTGCTTAGATGTTCTACGTAATACATTATTATACAATATATGTATAAACACTGCAGTATTACGGCAGACGTAAGTGACATTGAGAGCGCATAATAACAATTACGTAACGTCACGCCTACAATCCCCGAAGAGCTAGGCAGAGGAGTGTAGTACCCTTCCACGTTTCACCTGTTACCTTTACGGCTCACTAAGAAATAGGGGAGTGAGCGTAGAGGGAAGTGGAGTAGGGGGGAGGTATACAACGGACATAAATTTAGATTTCCAGCTTTTACGAGAAATTTGTAATTGTTGTAATTTAAGTTACTTTATATTTTCGTAGTACTGTGTACAAGAAAATTTTCTT
Source organism: Mimoniades versicolor eupheme (assembly GCA_018245635.1). NCBI lineage: Eukaryota > Metazoa > Arthropoda > Insecta > Lepidoptera > Hesperiidae > Mimoniades > Mimoniades versicolor. Next base: position 11,956 of record DWDW01000512.1, on the reverse strand, counting down.
TCATGAAATTGTTCCTCGTGTCCTGTAATCTCGGTGTATTTTCTCCTTTATTCCGTTACTAACAATTTCCAACGTGGAGACGAATCAAAGAAAGCTTTCCAATGAGTGCAATTCTTTGTTCCGTTTAAAACTATTGTTTGATATTTGAAAGAGGGGAAAAAGGGCGCCCTATTGAACCATGAATCAATGGGCGGATCTCGATTTAGAAGATCCATTTGAAGTGGAATAATTTTCTTTTTGGAAATCTCTGTGAAGCAAAATGAAGTCGCCGTGTATGTATATTTGCATATAACGTGTAGAGAAATGTTTAAGTATAAAGTCCAGCTAAATGCCGGAATGTAGGAGTACTTTTTGCTTTGTTACACAACAGTAACTATAGTATGAAAGGAAATGATTTTCCATTTCTCTTACTGCGAGGTCGCAAAATGACGCATTTTGTCATAAGGTGCAGTTATAGAGAATTACGGCTTCTTGTATTAGCATATTGGTGTAGTTCGTCGATTTTTATGTGTATTTTATTTATACTTTTAGACAGCTTTTGCTTTCAATTTCTAAACGGTTAAAACAATGTACGCATGTCGATTTTAACTCACATTATTCGGTTGTCAATACCAATATCGGTTTAAAGGGATTTATTAGAAATATGTAATGTTAATCTAAATATGTATATATTGTTTAAACTTTCGCTGACTCAGTTTCAATATGGATATAGATATTAGGCTCATAAAATTTCAGATAAAATATACGTTAGCCCTCTACGACGTAGCAATTAACTATCGATCAATGATTAGTTGAATCGCCATATGGACAAATAGAAATTAAATTTAGAAAAGTGTACGGTTACCGGTATCTACATAATCGCACCCAGAGCTAAGAATATGTCCACTGCTACAACATTCTCCAATGCTCATTTCAGACAGGTGCCAACCGTCATATTGTTTCTAACATATTGCTAACTTAGCAATCTAATAACTTTGGGAAATCTTATTCTTACATTTTCAGTACGTTATTCACGGGATATATCTTATGTATACATTTACGAATCTTATGTTAAGTATTTATATAAAAATATTGTAGCAAAATAAAATATTTTGTTTAGTATTAGACTAAAGAGAATACAAAACTATATTAAATTACTAAAATTATACTAAATTATAGTATATTTAAAAGAAGGTAGTTTTGTGCGATTGTGATAGATTTATTGATAGAGCATTTGACGGAAACCGGCTGTTATTGATGATGATGAATCAATTTGATACGTATGTAATATTGCACATTAGGATACTGCCTAATTTGATAGACGTGGCAAAGTTTTATCCTATACGTCATAAAAGAAAGCTGATACGATCAAATAATTGCCTGTTAATAAAATTACGTTCGCGGTAACCTAACAATAAATTATGTACCGATGTATTTCTTTTCCAATGTTCAAAGTTAAAGCTGAAATTTCATAGATATTATTCCACTGTCTTAAAACTTTGTGATTTTCGAACGTAACAAGCCGTAATCGTTTTTTATCACTTAGAACATAACAATCTACGTGCGTATTATGATAGTTGGCTGTAACAATACTCGTAATGCTGGAGGGTGTGTGACCGGGTGTGTAGTGCAATTGCGTCCAGGTATCCCCATTATCGCGCCCACTCGCATGTTACTCTCAGTACAATGGCCGCAGCAAGAAATAAACGACTGTCTGTAAAAAGGACATACTCAAAGTTCTTTATTTCAAGGGATTGTACCAGCGAAGTGCGGTTTAATTGCATGGTGAAACTTTCACAGTTTCACAATTTTATTTGCTTTCGATGAATTTAGATTCGTTTTCTTTAGCAAGCCGCGCCGCGCCGCGTTGAGCGAGCTCGAGAAATAATATAAGAATCGATGCAATTTCCTGCGCGTCGTAAGTAGTTTTTATAGCAACAGTTTTAAACTGCGATACTTAATTTAAAGTTGGTTAGGTACGGGGCGTGTTTTTAAATGAATCGAATGTACACCGGAAACATTGTTAGTGCGGTCTGAGTTGGGAGTTGTCTAAAGTAGCTATTGTTTTTCGTATAACGTTTGTCGAGTACCCACCCGCGTTAGCTTTCAGTGGACAGCGAGGAAAGAAGTCTGGGTGTGCGGGAGAGTCGCTTCCGCTTCCGCTGCTGTTCGCTTATGGGGCGCCCACACCACTCTCACCTATGCGCTGCCTAGAGACAATAGCGAGCCAATAAATTTTTATCATCCACTACGAGTATGATTTTGGAAACATTTTTTGAGATGACTTCTGTTAAAATTTCATTTTATTCAGACTATTTGGACGAATTCTTGCACTTTATTGACTTACGAGATAAGGTTTACTATGCTAGCGTTAAGGAATTTTTCTTCGGCGCCGTCCATTCTTCTCGCTCTCTTTGGAGATTATTCGAAATACTTTTTGTTCCGAAGACAAAGGAATTGAACTGTAAATATTTCACTGAAAAAATAATTTATTCGTCAGCTTTATAGATGTTAAAATTCAGTTGTTTTGCGAGGGTTCACTTTGTACCACTAATTCTACAAGTAAAGTGTAAATTGATATAAAAGCCAATCAAATGAGTTAGATACATCATATTTGAAAAGCGATGGACTATCTTGTCAACTAAACGAATTTCCTCGTCACAAAGAACACGTTTTACCTGTTTATATTTTGGACGTTTGTGGAGAACGAATAGTTGTGGTTAGGGGTTCTGGGTTGAGATAAGAATCAAATAGATGTTGTTTCGCTGCATGGAACTCTGTCGCGCAGAGCATATGCAAGTGCTGACAAATGGTGTCAACATCTTGACACTCGCCACTGAGAAATTGCGATTCAAGCCCAGATTACAGGGAACTTATGCGACATATCCACGTCTACAATGGTTATATGTCACCTCATAAACACATTCTATGTAATTAATTAAGGGCAATAATACCTGATTGCAGTAATGCTATTTCCTGACTAATTTGAACGTTCAATACATTTTTATACATAATATGTACGAGTAAATATGTATGGTTTCTTGTAAATAGCGTTCGTGGTACTTCATCAGGGCTACGCATTTCTAGCATGAATCTGACTAAAATATTTTAATAGCGTTAATACGTTCAGACGGGTTAAAATGAAAACATGTAACTGGATTTATTTAATTTAAGGCCAAAATACATTTTAAAGCTTTGTAAAAAAGCACATGAAAATGTAGATGATAGTGCTCGTAACAATATAAAATATTTCTGGTAATATTGTGGTTACCTGCGACAAGCACATGTGCGGTATTTACAAAAAGAATTTTGTAAATAATTGCTTTTGTATTGTATTCCCGTTCCAAATGTGTGCGTGTGCCAGCGGTGAGAGAGTCGTAACGTAGTTTTGTTTTAAAAAATTGTAATTGAGTGGACAGTGCGGTTTCGTTTGTAACGAACTAGTGTGTACTGTGCGTCCATATTTTTTGTTCGTAAAACGCTAAACGATTCAAGACTATTGGTACGCGGTCCACATTTTACCTGAAATATGTTTCGGCTGATGTAACAGTCACGAAACGTATTTTGGCAGTGCGATAAGGAAATGACACAAAGAAAACAAACTACTGTCTGGTTCGGCCGAAAATTTGTGAGGGAGGAAACGGCTGAAGGCGCGGGAGAAGATAGCGGATGTCAAAGTTATTGGAACGATGTCAGAGATCGCTCGGAACGGATATCTATCTACCTTTGCACTGCTTCCTTGCTCATAGGTATCGCTGCCAGTGAAATTATTATTACAGCCCTTGCGACACTGGCCAGCGAATTTTGTCTAGTAAAAATTGTTTACACTCAAAAATTGCGAAGCAATTCATATTTAAATTTTACGATAAATATATAGGAATGTAGTGGAACCAATTTTTATGTATTATAACATCTGCTGTCACCGGTATTCTACAATAAGGGACATTTGTCTTGATTTGACGTTTCTACAATATGCTCGTAGAACAAAATACTTCTGTTAAAAACGCTTTATGTTGATATAGACTTGAGATGATCTCGAAGCCTGCTGCATGTGGGAATGGTCTTAAAAAAATAACACAATTAGGTCTAAATTTCAATTAACATTAGATTAGGAAAATCTTTGTATGTAGGCATTACTAAATTTATACCAGATATTGTACTAAACTCTTTTTAAACGATCCTCACCTGATAATCTGCGGGACTGCGATTAAGAATTCCAATACGGTTAACGTTTCCCACAAATTGTACGGACATGCCACGCGAACGCGATTGACGCATTATCTTTTTGTCTTCGCACAGTCTTCCAACGATTTCTATGGGCGACCCATTTAATTTAACGGACAATGTACAGTGCAGAGGAGCGATTTGTCAAGGGAATGAATTTCAACAAAGGGCTTATTCATTTGAATGGCAACTTGTTGTACGCGACCGTTTTAATTTCATAAGTCGTTTATCATAATCAAGGGTGGGTGGGGGTGTCCACAACCCGTGTCACTGTCTCCACGATTGCGTCGAAGGAGACGTAACATACCCTCGGACAATGCGGATATTTTGAACGTCGACTGTTTAATGCGTCCATCACGTTTGCCCAATTTATGTCAAGAAAACCCTATGTTAATATTGTTTATTAAATGTTATAAAACCACTGATTATTGGTTGCTTGTATCAGCCACTATTCACAGTTATGTAATCACTTTTACCGGCTTGTTTTGTTTTAGAAACTTAAGGTTTAAATGTTGCATGTTTGCAATATATTTGATATAATTATAAAAGGTATTCATTTGTTTTCAAACCTATTCTCATGAATGATATAAATATTGTATTAAAAATATTGATTAATTGTTATAAATATTGATTAATTGTTACAAATATTAATTGTTAACGGCTTGTAAGCGATAAGGCCGCCTTTACATTTCATGGCCTTCAAAATTCATAACACGAGTAATGCGGTTGAAACAAAAAAGTCTAATCTATCTAACGTTAAATTTTAAAAACGATATTTATTAATTAATCTCTTTGAATTACTCTATTCATTTTGATACTTTACGTTTAACTTTACATATTTGAATGATATTAACGACAACACCAAATATTCTAATTACTTGTAATGATTTAGACGTTCGCCTCCATAATACATTAGGCCCAGCGCCTAAATCTTTCAGAATGAAATAACTAATTCTAATAATAGTGGCTTTATGTCGATGATACCAAAAAAACCCGATGCCAAAGACACACCTACACCGATGGCAATGATGATGGAAATTGATTTAAGTGTATCTTTAATAATTATCGTTGCTTAAAAGTAATCAAATTGAATAGGGTACTATGTAAGCAGTTTGAAAAGCTGTTTTACCAATAATCCCTATTTCATTCAATTTGCAGTAGAGCAGCTTGGTTGATTAGGCGTCAGGCCAATTTCTGGTAAAGAAAGTAAGGTAAGCTCAACTTGGCTCTGAAAAAAATTGCATTTCAGGAATGCAAGTAATTAATTGGAAATACGTAATTATTTGGAACTTGGGTTTTCTGTTATCGGAATTCCATAAGCAGATTCGTTTGTGGGCTGGAATTATCCTCTTGAGTCAATTAGCTACTGCGCGTAAAGCCAGTTAGGCATGTTTGGTTTAGCGAAAGCTCGTTTTAAGCTCGTGTTGCTCAGTACAGATGCTTCAAAATACGCACTGTAAATAATAGACATTTGGTTTGTATGTTGAGTTTGGTTACGTGTATGTATATTACAACATACAGCTGGATATTAATAGAATGGTTATTTAATAATAGTTTCAATGCTTACCATGTAAATAATTACTAAAAGTTTAAGCCAATTAAGAACTGCTGGGTTCTAATCCCTGATCGGGCAATATTGAATTTTTTAAATAAGATTTTCTAGTAGTGGCTCGGAATTTGGATATGTGCCCGGTATACGCCAATAGACTCACACCTATTCCATAGTGGGACGTAAACGAAACATAACGTAAACTAAGATCACGCCTGTCATCCCCGAAGAGGTAGGCATATCCCCGAAGAGGTCTGGATATGTGCCCGGTGTATGGCAATAGACTCACCACCTATTCCGTAGTGGTACATAAACGTAAACGGAAAAGTAACTGGTGAAATGTGGGAGTGTATTACGCTTCTCTACTTACCTCTCGGGGGATTATAGGCGTGATGTTGTGTAGGTTATGTTTATATCGACATTATAATAGTTTTGTTTATATCAAATCAAAATCAACTGCTATATGTGTGTATAGTTTAAAGGATATTTTATTTACGTTAAGAATGTAGTGAACACAATACTAATGGAAAACAAATCTATCTTGAACGGAAAAGTACACTGAAACTGTTTGAATATCTAGTTAATACTGAAAGCTATGCGGCCAATGTAGAATATTTCGTTACTATTACTGGAATGTTCTGTTTATCGTCACTATAAAGTAACGTAAAATCACGCCTGTTATTCCCGAAGAGGTAGGCAGAGTATATATAGTCTCACGTATTTTAATGATCCGAGATTTGAACCCAGGACCTCTCAATTAGCAGTCGCGTTCGCATCCATTGGACCAACGAGGCAGTCAAAGTGAAATTTCGATAAAAGAAATAAGTAACATAAGTATGTAACATCACGCCTGTAATCCCCGAAGAGGTAGGCAAAGGAATGTAGAACACTCCCACGTTTCATCTGTAACTTTTACGTCCCAAGATGGAATAGGTGGTGAGGCTATTGCCATATACCGGGCACATATCCAGACTCCGAGCCACTACTAGAAAATCTAAATTAAAAATTTTTGTAGTGCCAGATCCGGGAATCGAACCTCCCATTCGGCAGTTGCACTTGCAACCAACACGACCAACGAGGCAGTCAAAAGAAATCAAACTATTTTTCATAGTTGTGTTGTGTTGTTGCAAAATGTTTAGAAGCTTTATCCTAGAATAATGTACTATAATGTAATTTAGATTTTTCTGAAAACAGTTATGTGATTTTTATGTTCGGATTTTTTTTGCAAATACGCGCCAGCATCTGAACGACGAGTACTACGTTCAGTAAATAAGTTGGGATACATTTTAGTGAAACCTTTCAGCTTTGTGTTGACCGTGTTTAACGTAGCAACGCTGATTTCGCACGGTAGAAATAATATTGGTATAGACAAAGCCAAAACCGGTCCTTTCTATTACAGGAGAGATTCGGGCCGTCATTGGTTTGCTAAATAGCAGGTGCCAGCTTACATTTCTAATCTAATACGCTCGATTCCATGTCTACAATGAATGCAATATTCGACTGTATTGCGCTGGTAACTATGACCATTATCGCTATACGTTCACACCTGCCCGACACTGACTAACCACCGGTGCACCAGTTTCAATATGTTACAGCAACGATTCTGTTTTAGAATATAAATTAACCGAGTTTAAATCAACCCCTGTCGGTCCGTTTGAATGCAGTTCGGAAGTAAATGCCGCACTACTTGATAATTCTGTTCCGCGAATGTGGTCCCCTGTCAACAAGGCGATTTGCATTCACTATTACCTAATGATTGGACGACTGTGAACTTTGATACTGTGGATGGATTTGCGCATTTTCTATTCCCGTAGGCACATAGACGATCACGAACGGTACGGTTTTATGGTTCATAAAATTCATAAATGATTTATGTCATGCATTTTGATGTGATTTTTAAGGTTTTCATTTTGTTCAACAAATTGGTAATATTGCTTCACATTAAATTGCCATAAGGCAGCGAATATTCTTATAATGTGTGATTCATGTTAATTATTGATTTCGTAAACTGTGGGCTTGTAATATGCTTGTTAGTCAATAATAAGATCTTTTTATGCCATAGTCAGATGTAAATGTAACTGATGAAACATAGGAGTGTGATGTTACGTTTCTTGTAGTCTTATATTTTTTTGCACAAGAGCGTAACATCACGTATGTTGTATAACAAGTTTAATTATAAGAATAACACAGCCCCTTTTATGTAACACGCCAGGGGAGGGGTTCGATTCAATATTAAAGTTATCGGTATATATTGTTACTTCTAATATAACTTCCTAAATCCAGGTGAGTTAACATTAATATCGGTATCAACGATTGGATAAAATAAACGATCTTTGGGATTGTTTGCTACTTTTGAATTGAGAATTTGTTTTCGGATATAACTGTCTAAAATTAATTTTATTTTCCGTAGGGCGAGCCGTTATTAGTTATCAAGGAATCATAAGGTCGATTCAGTAGCAAGTGGCACGCAATCTATTATCTCTCGCAGACGTCCCGGCGATCGAAATCTAAATAATAAAGATCGCGGCCCATCTCGTCCGTAGAGTAGGCTTAGCCGTACGAAATTGGTGTAATAAAAGAGGAATGCCTGCAAAAGTTTCGCAATAAAGCCAACGAGTATCGACTGTTAAGAAGTAAAGAGTTCTCGAGTATAATGGCCCATGTACATAAGTCGTGGTTATTTATACTAGTTTAAACTTTGTGGTGATTCCACTCGGTGCCGCCCGCGATACAGAAAAATTGGCGCAATAAGTAAAATGTTTTTTTATTTATTCAGGAACGCACTCACGCTTCGTGTATTTGCGTATTGGTTCCCTTTTCAGTACGCAATGAGAAATTGCTGAACAGTTGGGATCTTGGTATATTTGGATTTTTTTTCTACTCTATGTAAGTAGCACGCTCACATGAGCTCAATATTAGGTGTTTACTACGGCCGATAGACATTCGTATTCGTTGCTAATAATACTAGTGAAAATCAATCAGTTTGTTTGGAATTTAGGTCTGATGATGATTCTTCACGGTAGAATCACGGGCAAGAAGACTCTGGTATCTACGATAGATAAATACAACAAGTCTGTAACCTAAAGCTTGTATTATATACTTATTATTTAGACAATGTATTAACCAATATGGATTCAACAGAAATCCGTTTCGTGTCTGGTTTTATGTGGTACTTTGCTTCAGTGATATAACGTATAATACGTCTATAATAAATCCACGTTTCTATAGTTGCAACATTTATATAGTGATTCCTTTTAAAAAGATTTGAAATAATTATTGTGGCGAAGGCCAACTTTGTGTATACGCTTGTTTGTTCAACGTCTAATTCAAGATCAAATCTTCAAAATACCCCGCGGACGACGCTATAAGTATTTCACTGAATAGTGGTCGAAGCTTAAGAGCTCATAACGTCGGAGATACGTCATAACAGTATAAAAATTTCATATCATTCTTTATTCTGGGACTGATTTCATCTTTGACGTCGAGCGGCGCGTCCCATTCGATGTCAGCCAGGCCCTCTTAAATTTTCGTGCAAAACTTGGAATTTACGTTTGCAATTTTCTCTATAACGTAAAAAGCAAAGTTCATACATGTCGCGGTATGTTAAATAAAATTGGTATTGCGATGTTAAACTTGAGATGATTTGAGTAGATTTGCATGTTTCTGCAGCAAGTACCTAACAGCAGCAAGTACACATTAAAAGAAAAGGCGCATGTGTAATTGTAATGAAAACGAGTTTAATTCGTTTAATTAAATTATGTCAACGAGCTTAGATGTTATTCATTAATTAAAGTTAGGTTATTTAATATACCACGAGCATCGCTTGTCTGATACGCGAGGTACACATAAATCTTAGACACACTGTCTTTTCTGAGCCGAAACAAATCGACGCAAAGACGTTACGGCGGCGTACGTGAGGGATGTCGGTGTATTAGTGTCTAATGGGTGCCAATAGACAAATTATGGGGCTCATGTAACCTTAGGTGTTTTGTGCAGTCGTTTTGTTTGCGTTTCGCGTAAAATAATTACACAGCGGCTGTGACGTATGGTTGCTATTTAAGGCGGTGTAAGAGCGATCGCGGCAGTAAACTCTCGCAATTAAAGCATTGGAAACCGACGCACGCTCTCTTTGTATTCTACATAACGAAGATTTGTACTCTTGCGACATTACTCCGGGTTGTCTATTTACATTCGGGAATTAATACTCTAAAGTACCTACTTTGTTCTCCTTAGATAATGTTCTCCTTAACTAGCGGCACACTGTGGTGTGGTGGGTTTCGTTACCACGTTATTGAAGGCGTGTGAAATGTAATTAGACTGTATATTTTTAAAGTTAACAAATAATTTAAAGCATGGAACCTTAAATCAATAAATAAATCTACAGATATTCTATTTCCACTTTAAGCCAATATCTATATTTACATTTATTTTACATTCCACATAAATGATATTATTATTTGCCGATTTACTGGTATGCAAAGTAAAGACAAGCTTTGTTTATTTTCAACAGAAAGAAATTTGGGTTAGTGTAATTGTATACGTAGACATTATGCCCTTATTCGTATGTAGTAAATTCCCGTCTAGATATTGGTCAATTAGGTAAATAACTGAAGGGACCCGCTCGGCCCGTTACTAATGAGCGCCGTCGTCTCAATTTAGTGAGGTCTACATATTTCGTTGGGCTATTTACTTAGCAGAAACCTGAACGCGTAAAGAGTATTTTAGAACAATTTGTACTTTGTATGACCCACTAATAAAAGTAACAAGTTACTAAATGTTGTAAGTAATTCAAATTATATTTTGGAACTTTTTATTTAGGTAAATATTTTAAATACATTTTAAGAAACATTTTATATACACTTATGTGCTTGAAATCACTGGCGTTTAAAATATAATACATATCTATATACGCACTTATATACCTACACATAAATATATGTATAATACATTACGATAATTATATAGCCGTACGAATAAGACACACTAGGGCTAACATTTCCCTCTCGTGGCTCTCCAACGTAAGTTGTGTGACCAGAATAATTATTTTATGTAAACCTCAACATCTTTATATATCTCGCCATGGATCTACCTGTTTTTAATAAAAAATAATAATACTTTGTTAATATAAACACATTCAATAGTGTCTATTTTAAAGGCCTTGACCCTTTTCTCTTTGTACATCTAGAATTGTTCAAAGTATCTTGTGTGGGACGCGATTGGCCTTAGAGATAGGACGTACAGAAGTACGTACTAGCGAAATTACTGAATATTGTATGAACACTTTCAGTTACCGATAACGCTTTTATCTAGCACTCTTATACAAATTCAATAGTGAACGTTGAATAAAAATAGAGAGTAAAGACATTTCTCGCGTTTGTATGGCGCACGTTAAACTTTAACACTTTAAACTCTAACAAGAATGACGCTTTTAACCCGTTATACATCAATTGGTATTTCTCGAGTGTTTTTTTCTTAGTTTTGGTATAACTCGCACGTGGCTAATTGATGACAATCGAGTGAAAGCCTAAGAACACGTGTCTAAATATATACATACATATGTATTTATACAGATATTGTTTAGTCAGAGAGAACATCTCAATGCTGATCACGCCATCATTCTTCTTCAATGATAATGAAATCGAACTAAGGTGATTTTCTGTATAACTTTACTTGTAAGTACATATTTAATTTCAAATGGACGATGTGTGACATTGACACCGATATTAATTACAAACCCTTGTATCACACGCTGACCCTCTGTGAGTCAATAGTGCTACGCCGCCATTTTAGTGTACTCGTAGGTGACGCCAGGACTTTTATGTACAGTCGGCAAAACACTAAATTAATTATTGCCCACGTTTTTCATTTGAGGTAACAATCATAAGAATCACTTTTAATAATGAGAAAATTAATATAATATTCAAGCACTCATAAAAAAAAGGTTAACAATGTCTTAATCTACAAAGAGTATTAATGTCACAAAGCGCGAAGTTTGAATGTTATGGCAAATCGAAAAGTTTAAAGCGCAGCAATGCGCCAATTGAATCAAACATTTAATTGACAAATAGTAAGTTGGGCTCGCGAAGTGATGTGTTCTGTACGAATTTTTTATGTTACCCTATATTTATTTTTTATTTAAAATAAAACTACATTGGGAATCTTTAATTTATCTTCCTGTTTAAATACCTACGAATACTTGCTGTT
>DWDW01000511.1:0-14497 GCA_018245635.1 Mimoniades versicolor eupheme | reverse complement strand
CAAACAACATGACTACAACAATAAGAAATATCGTATCATTTTATATTTCATTGGCTTATTTTTTTCTATGACATCATTCCTTACTTTATCGAAATACTCATAGCAAGATTATTTACAAGCCTTCCGTTTGGAGAACAAGGCTGTCGGAAGCGGAAGCATAAAACCCTCAGGGGAACAATATGCAACATGTGTGACGTAATATATCCATCTAAATTTCTTGTTACTTCTGCTTTATTGCCTATAATAACAGTTTTATTATGTTGTACATTATGTTGTCACATACAAGCAAATCGTCACGGCTATTTCCCATGGGGTAGGCAGAGTATAACGTTTTTCACCGGCTATGATGCTGTCACACTTCATTTGCCTCTTCTACATTCATTAAATTCATCACATATAATTCTAGTTTAATGGATGTATTTTTGTTCCGGTTGTTTGTAAGAAATCTTCGTGTGATCGAAATAGGTAAGATTAGATCAGGTTTTTCTGGCTATACCCTTCACATCAGTCTCACAAATCCATCTCGTCGTTTTACTGTTATGTTGTGTTGACTATAATACCCATATGAACAGGTAAATATACGAACGAGCTAAAGGTATCGTAATTTAAGCCTGGGCACTGGGTGTTAAGGTAAAAGAGTTGTGAGATGTGGGAAATAAATATACAGCGTATAAATATCAACATTATAATATTACTTTCAACAACTACCCGTACTGGTAGTTGTCAATGTTACTGCTCTCGAAGTTGTTGACGAATATATTCATCTGAAACAAACGATCCAAATCGATAAGTTTAACTACAAGAGAGCTATTATTCCAAGGATCGTACTCAGAAGGGCAGCGTTCAGGTAACTACGAAGTATCTTGACGTCCATCATATTTGTGCCTTAATTAGTTAATTCGAAAACATTCAAGCAATTTGTGTTACCAGTGTTTACAGATTATGCTCCAGACGTTAGTTCTTTTCCAGTATTTGAGCCTTATGAACCACACTGCAAAATAGCATAATAAAGGAGATTTTTTATTAAATCCATCTGGATCGATTCTCGACCAGGAGACATTTTCATACTGAACTTAGTAATTCTCGGTTCAGGCGTCTTTTATTTCCAGTCCGTTCTTAAAAGTAATATGTAGGACAAACATATGTAATAGAAAGATAATATACTTAAGCGAAATGATATCTCAAGAACTCGAGGAAAATGAGATCCATTAAAATACTTCAGCGAATGATATTTTTACAATTGCACAGAGACTCAATCAATATCGTTAAATTTTAACGACTTCGAAGCATGGCGGCTGTTTCTCATGACCGATTGTGAGGTAATAATTTAGAACATTTTATTTTCAATTTTTTAGCTTTATGTATAAAATAGTACTAATAATGACCATATCATATCACATGTTTTACATATATCCGTCTAACTGTTTATATGTAGTTACACATTCTTACAGATGCTTATGAACTCAATTACTAAAATTTTCAATTCATGTACCTACTATTTATTAAACCAAGCCATTACAAAAACTCTCCCCGATGTCTATTTGAATGTCACCGATGTGATTTGACCCAGCTTGCTATTGCATACACAAACTTTGCTATTGCATACACAATACAAATATAGTGATAATTCGATCATAATTCTTATAGTGATAATGCCTGCTGTAGAAATAATTTCCAACACTAAGTGTAACATATAAAAGTAGGCGTCAGTAATAAAATCCGAAGTTGAGGCGAGAGCATACATTATAAGACAGAGGATAAACGTGGAGGGGAATTGGAAAAGTTAATCGTTCAACCAGGAAGTTAGTTCCACTGGAGCGATAAGATAAGGGGATGATGAAAATACTCACTGTGGATTCATTAGATTCGTATCAGTTCTATTGTAATGTAATTTCACTCGAAGTGCTTGTTTTTTTTATGATAAAAAGGAGTAGCGCTTAAGAAGATGATCTACCTGAAAGTAAGTAGTTAGAATCATTTATGGGCATCTGGAATATCAAAGTCAATAAGTTGTCTGACTTTTAAGAAACGTTTAACCTTATTGCAAATCCTATATTACAACGTACGATCACCGCATCCTAAAGAAGCTCAACATGCATGTGGGCGGTAAAATGTTCATAGCTCAGTTGGTGTTGCATCAAATGGAATAAGACTCAATGTCGTTATCTGTTATCTCACACTTACCTAGCGTGCGTAGACTTTGAACTTAACCCTTTTTCATCTTTTAAAGACAGGATCGCTACTAACGGTGGCATGATAATTAGAGTTGACAACAATATTGTTGTTTCCTTAACAACAATGGGCGTAAATGATTACGTCCCGTTGGTATTAGCCGCAACTGTACGAAGGGTTGTTTATTTATAAACTAATATTATTATACATATAATGAAAATATTCGGTACAAAGATCTTAGGTTTACCACAAATAGATCTATTGCTGGGATTATCGGTCGATCACTTTCCTCTCACAGTATTCTGTACTTGGGTCATTCATAGTTAAAAATTTATGCCACTTTTCAGCTACTCGTATTTTTACAAAGGTTAGTTTGGCACCAGTAGTGGAATGTGACTAATTAATGAGCATTATCACTTTAAAATAGTCGCTTAAAAAATAAATATTTAAAAAATGTCAATTAAAAGTAGAATTAAATTAACCAGAGATAGAACAAGATCAGGATCATACGACACTTTACCTTGTAATAAATATTAATTGCATCTTCTTGGTAACTTTCTATTGCTCTTATTAAATTCAAAGGTTTTTGCTAATTAATTGCAAAATTGCTTGTCTTATTCCAGCTTAAACGGCACTCAGCCGGAAAATAAAGGAGATATTTTCATTTTATAAGTCAAAGACAAAGGGCAAATTCTTGAAAAAAATTCTTGAAAAAATTATCGACAAAGGAATTAAGTTGCTGGCAAGTCGGTAACAATACAGTGTTCCAAAAGGAAACTTTGCTGACACATTAATATTGTCAACGAAACGAAATACAGCGGTAATTAATTAACGGACTCACGCGGTGTCTATAAAAATGCTCGCTGCGAAAGGAAAACAAGAAACTTTAATTTGTCCAACGCGGTCTGACCTCGCCCGATTTGTTGCGGTGCGTGCTTTTTAATGTAATTCCTTAAAACAGACGGTCCACTTTACGCTGGATTATACCAACACCCCCGCTGTTTTACGAGCATTGTATTTCTTAACAATATTACTCCAGTTTTATTCATGTTTCATTCGGTTTTGTGCCAGAAAAACATTACTTTTTTAGGGTATGGTATTGCGGTTTTATTGCTTTGCGGGTATTAGGACGCTCGGAATTGCTCTCTTTTGACTACTTGGATTTAAACTGTAGGTGTGTTATACATATTATACTATCTCTATGTATGAAAGCGGTGAAGTGTTTTCTTTGAATTTCAATTACATCTAATATTTGTTACCATTAAATCATTTCTTTGTAAATAACAAAACCAATAACAAACTTATCTGCTAACTGTACACAATTATACATATATATGTATACATTTAAATTTACACCTAGGCACATATAAAACACGAGTGATCCGTACACATGTATTTGTCCTGAATGAAAATTAAAACCCACATAGCTGACCAACAGTTCAGTCTCGGTCATGAGAAGAGCGTTCCTAGCTAAGTACCTACCTACTCTTTATTAGACTGCGCATCTTAGATAACTTTGTAAAGACTTTTAAAACTTTTAAATCAACGCTTCTGAATATGATGTTCTTAATTATTAGGATATCCCAAACTTATGCGAATCCAATTTCCTATATGAAACAGCAAAATTTAGGAATACTCGAAAGAGCACAGTGACATAAAATATACGTATATGGATGGAAGTTCTGGGGAGAATCCAGGGAATACCATAAAAAATCAACTTTATTATGGGGACTTAAGGTTACACAAGGTATGGATACATCGACGCAAATAAACTAGATGACGCATTTTGTCATATGATATGGTCTTTAAATAACAAACAATTGTGTACAAAAATACAACTTTTAGAAGAGCACATGAATAAAAATTGTGTTTTGAGTTTAATTGCCTCGTTGGTCGAGTAGATGCAAGCGCGACTGCTTATCGACAGGTCTTGGGCCTAAATCCCGAGTCGGATAATTTTATTCTTCTAACTAAGACTTTCTAGTAGAAATTTATAGTAGCGGCTCGGATTCGAAATTTGTATCCGGTGTGAAGCAACAGGAATACCACCTATTCCACAGTGGGACGTAAATATTGAAAAAAGTTTCCTAAAAAATTTCCCGAAATTCGAATGTTTCAAAGCAAAATGAATGTTCGTACGTATGTGTTTGGACCTCAAATCATCTGATATTTTGGTGTTGACTCTAATACTGCTACCACGAAGGTACCTACATGAATTTGTACAAAATATCTTCAGTACTTATTATAATTATCTTTAATATTTAATTTAAGCCATATTCATTCGTATCCAGACCATTTTAATTCTTGGAGTCGAAAGATTTCTTTCCCAATATTTGCTTATCCCCGTAGATCTGTCACGGTTATGACAAAACTCAACCCCCGGAAGATTATTAAGGATTAGCGAAGAAATGAAAGATTTAGTTACCCCCTTGTTGTATTTAACGAACGCTTGATCTAATGGATGTTATAAATTATAATAGCAGTAGCAACGGTAACTAACCAAATTATTGATAAATGGTAAACTAATCAACAATTTTATTACTTAAAAGAATAAAACTCCTGAGACGACAGTGGACGACTTTAAAATTCACATAATTATTTCAACTTTCAACGTTTCTTTTAATTAGTCAGCAAATATATTTCTAAAGTGTTAATATCGAATAAGAAAGGATATGTTTATCGAATATCAAATCAAATATGGTATAGAAGAGCCAATAATTAATTATAGGTATAAAATGATTATGACTGAAAACAAGATTGTGATGGCTAAACATGCCTGAATGTTTTCAGGAAGATTTGATCAGTATCACGATTTGGCACTCGCTTGGTCATCAAGTGACATATTAACTTTTAGGAGAGTCGTTTGGAAAGCTTGGTTTATTGAATTCTATCTTTTATAGCTTTCTAACTTCTTTATTTTCGATTCGAACTTAAAATTCAGCTATATCAAGCATTCAAGCCAGCAAAGTCAGCGCTGATGACTAAGAGCGATTTTGTTATTTTTTATCTGAACGCTATTCATCTGCTGGGTAGACTGGCAGACCTAAATGGAAACAAACTTTAAAAATAAAAGAGCTACCGAAATGGAAATGTCCATCTGTCCGTACCTACTAACTTCGCCGTTTTTGTTCCAGATTGCTGGTCCAGATTACAAATAGTAGCTAGGTAAGTTTTGTAAGAGATATTATTTACAGAGATTATTTCAAAGGAGCACAAGGTTTGCAACTATATTGGAGGTTTAGTATTTTGATTAGGTCACCTATATCTGACTTCCAATAACATACGAAAAAGTAAAGTATTTGGATATAACGTAGATATGTGTATATATTGCTAATAATTTGTCTGTGTTTTCTCTAATATTATAAGTGACTCTGAGAAAATTTAATATCATCATTATCGATCCTTTCACAGTTTTATTATTGTACATGGGTCTCCTTAAAAGGACAAGAGTTAAGTTATAAAATAAGACGCAGCATAAGTATAAGTATTGGTTAAGGGGTCCGTATGTTTTAATGTACATTATGCAGAACTCTACGGTATAGTCACATGATTGTAACATCTGAATAAAATCACATAGCGCAACTACAGTCACTACTAGCGCGGGAATTTTCATTTACAAGTATTCGTTGTATTCATTTACGTAAGTTATATACACATACATAATATGAAAGTTTGAAATTGGCTCGCCGGCCTTGATCGGTAAGAAGTTCTAGCCTTTAGACGTCTGTAATTAGAACGTCAAGAGATCTGTCACATATCTATTAAATAATTATTTTCGAATAGTATCCAGTAAACGGAAGTTTGGGCATTTATTTATACTTTTAGCAAAATTTGATTTCTCTTATACAAATATTGAGATATAAAAGCATACCTACTACTCTTGCATAAGATTGTAGATGTTACGATTATTTTGAATGAACAAGATTTTCATTTGTTAAAGCTTAATTTCCTAAGAGAATTTTCGGTACGTGTATGATTATTCTCTGTGACGTGTTCTTATTTATTCTTGTTTTCCGAAACGGTCCATTTTATATTCATAACATTTCCGTAGAACATCATACAATAATATTCGATAACAATTTTATAGTCGTTAGTAACCTACACTAATGGTTACACTACATCTTGTGATGGGTCTAGTAGCATTCGATAAGTTAATTATATTCTTTAGTAACGTTGTAGGAAAAAACTTAGTCATATACCGACGCCTGAAATCGAGTACCTACATAATAACTAAAATTAAAATTTACGTTACCAATATCAAAATAAGAAACTTGAAAGTCCCATGACTGTCAATGATGACGTCCCATAATAGTGAAATAGTGGAGTGACTTATCGTTATGAGGTTACAGAATGTTGAAAACGTTAGTCAGTTATACTTGGATCATAACGTAAACGTTGAAGAAAACAAAAACGCTATAACAGTGACAGTAAAACAACGAACAGTTCTACATCAACACGATCACGATAGATTATAACTATGTCTGGTAATAGTCGCGGTATAGCCCCCGCTGAAGCAGCATTCGGACTTCAGAATTTGGAGCACATCCAAACCGAATACTGCTCACTCGACTTTTTTCTCTTTATGACGACTTCGCCGATGGACAATTTACGCGAATAAATTTACTTATCATATTTTATCGTTCCCAAATACGTAAAGTCGAGTCCACTCATGTTTATTTATAAGGGCTCATGAACCTAAGCCGTGCGTTTCGATAAATTTGATGGCTCGACGCAAATCGAGTTAGTGATTTGTAAGCTTAGTTGCATCGCTTAACATATCTGTCTGGTTTTTGTATAGGAAGCCGACTATTTTTGAAATTGGTGGATACACTTTGACTGATTCCTCAAGATTAATCCCTGGATAAGTGCCTTGAGGACACCTTTTCACAATCGCTCAATCTTTTATTGAGTTTTGTCGAACACTGGAAAACAATCTAAAGTGTGGTCTAGAATTCTATTCTTAAATTCACTAACGTACATTCCAATATTGTGAGCGGAGATGCATGGCTTACGTAGTTGATCCTACTAAATCGATGTTGAAGAAAGATACAGAGACAAAAAAGTTATAGTCCATTAATACATAAATAAGAAAAAAAGTTTAATGGTGACCATGGACATAAACAATGCTACTAGCTAATATTGTTAAACAGTAAAATTTTATCATAATCTATTTAAACTCGAAAAATTAAGCTTTTTTCTATAGTCTTATGTAAACCATTAAGTCCAGAGTGGTGGAGTGGTTGAAGTGGAAATTGGACATGCTGATACAGGGCACCTATTTATGCAAATACGTAGGGTCAAAGTTTTGTCCCCAGCCAATGAGGCGATCCTTCCCGTGAAAATCCACCCTTAGTTGAAAAAATGTTAAATATCTTCTTGGGATACCTCCATATACGGCTGTCCAATTCGAAAGTATTCAGAGCTTATGCTATGGTTACCAGACGGCTGTTCATCAGCTACTCTTTTATCGTACTTCTGTTGAGACACAACTCGCTTGTCAGAATGAGGAGGATTAAGATCAGTCCGCCACGCAGCCAAGTTTAGTTTAGAGTAACAGCTTCCACACGCTTCAAAGAATATTATCTAGAACACTAATGTATGTAATTTCGTCATGATTTCCTTCACTAATACTATATTTTTTAAACCCAAACACAAACCCAATACTTGATGTTTATCACACAAAATTCTTTCCGGTAAAAATCGAAATCATGGTTCTTGTCTAAACTGTCATATTTACTAATTACTGTACTAACTAGTTAAGTGTACATGGAATGCACTGTGTATACGGTTCTGCTGATCACACTGTTATTGATAAAACACAGCGTATGTAAACAGGATATAAGATAAATTCTCGGCGAACGTTTGAAAATTGTTTCTATAACAGTATGTATTAGTGTCATATCACGTCACAAACAAAGGATTTTTCAGTCAATGATTGAATATATTCAAAGTCTTTGCAATGGATTCTTTTACATTCCAACGAGATGCAGCGCATATTTTCTATCCATTCTGTTGCAAAAACAATACCATGAAAACAATAAAAGTTTCCTATCTCCATTATATTCTGTTCTATTCTATTTCTATAGCCTCGTAACTGAATCGAAATGATGACAGCGATACAAATCGCCCTCCAATAGCTCGCAACGACCTATCGGCAAAGTGCACTTACAAAGTCTATACCGGGTGTCCGGGAGTCAATGTCTTTACAATACCAGCAGTACTTTGAATGAAACTAGTACAATTCGAGACCGTTATATTAAAAATTACTAAACTGTAAAAGTTTTTTAACTAATACAATACGTAGTTCAGCAAATTATGAATTATCTTGACATCCAACATACTCGTACCTCAGTGCGTTAAGTAGAAAATATTCGGGCAAAGTGTGTTACCAGTGATGCCATACGGCGCCGAGACGTAATCTTTTTCTGTGGGCCTCATACACAAACTCAAAGTCCCTCAAAGTGCTATGGCGAGAGCTATGATCGGTATCGAAACGATGACATCCATTGAAGAACTAACGGGACGAAAGGTCATCGAGTTGCGGGCACGTCTCGGTACAAGGAGCGTAGGTCGCCCTCCTATCAGGTAGTCTGACGGCCTAAAGAAGACAGCGGGCTACTGCTGGATTCATTACCGATTATGGGAAGCCTATATTTAGCAGTGGACCTGCAAAGGCTGATGATGATGATGATGACAAGAATATATTCCAATTTAATAGGAAAATTTTTAAGGAAGAAATTCTATACTAATTTTGACATAGTTTTATTAATTTGGAGTGCAGATTAAAGTGCTACCATAAAATAATTTTATGAAACGTGCGGTGCGTCCGTAAAAGATAAAGTTAGTCTAATCTGGAGAGAATAGCAGTACAAGCGATGTTGTTTAGTGGAATGTTGTATTGTTTGCCTTCCACATTTAATGACAGATCCGCATTTGATGACAACCTTACTACCTACATGATGCAAAGTTCCATTAATCTGAAATTTAAGAGCAAGTTGATCGACAATAGTTTCATCAAAAGAAACTGTAGACTGTGTATTGTTTCGCCAAATATCATTCGACAAACCAAATTTCACCAAGCTTAAATACTTAAAGACCTGATGTGTCAGAGCTCCGCCAAGCTTGCTATATTCAGTAGAACGTAACACTCGGTACTTGGCGATTGGCCAATAGATTCTTGCTAAGATCGTTCGGTTTGAACAGCCTTGGAGTGGCGTTCAAGAAAAAAATGGTGACAAGATGTGAAATGAGCGGTTAAGAGCCTTACGTGATAGTAGCACAATTTTCGAGATAAGAGAGGTTGAATAAAGAAAGATTACATAAGCAGTTTTTGTAGTTGTCTTAACTAAAATGTTTAAAATGTAAAAAAAAAAAACAAAAATTGAAAATGTAATATATTTCACTATTAGGAAATGTAAAGAAATTTTATGATGATATGCAATGTAAACAATATGATACATAGATCGACAGAAAAGCATGCACCAAGAGAATACATGTTAATACAAGAGAATAAAATGTTAATTATACAAATTATAACACATATTATATAACCAAACATAACACATACTATAGACACTCCATTTTGATAGGAATTAAACCATCATTGAACGAAAAATGTAGAACCTCTTACTCCAAAAGATTGAAGTTTTGTGGATTATATTCTACGTACCCACAGATTCTATATCATATCCACATATCCAGCGTCAAATACGGTTTTCACTTTCATTTCATCAGCCCATCGTCAGACGGGCATCACGGTAAGTATCGTCATCTCGGATAGCACTTATCTGTTCATCATTGACTATGAATAGATTACTTCTCAATCCAATTATATTGTTTGTAGCTAATAGCGGAACTTTACCGATATAATTCGACATAGAGATGCATAAATTATGAAATTTTAATATCAAACGGAACTTTATTTTAACCGTTAAGATTTTTTGTGCAAACAAAAATTTTATTTCATTTTGCTCGTTCAGTGAAGCACGAACAATAAAACATTCACACATATTGAAGCGCTCTCATTTTTACTTTGAGCCGAGATCAATGCGCTCACTGTTTGCACGGCAGCATGTGTCGACACGCAACTGCACCCGGTAATTTCCAAGCAAGACGTGTGCGCCATTTTAATAGTGGGACGTTATTTAGATGTTTAAATAGATATGCTCTTGAAATTTATAGAAGCTAATTATCATCGACGTCATCAACGTTTTTTATCAACTGTTACCGAAATGGGTTTTTTATGAATGACGTCTATCACACTGTTCAGTTAAGAGTTAGCAAATGACATACATATTTACCATTAGAAGTTATATAATTCGACCTTGGACAGCAATTCAATTAGAGTTGCTTAACTGCAAATAATTATAAGAAGTTTAGTCACATAACATCTCAGTTAACAAACGCTTCTTGTCGGTCGCTTTAAAAACTTTCAGCTTATTCTCGTTACAAAAATGCTGCTACGTAATAAAAAAACGTTGAAGTGGCACTTTTTTATATATTGAAGGCATTCCAACAAAGGTTGTTAGTCGAAGTTTCTCTAGTTTTTATTTCATATTTTGACGTCGTTTAGTTTACGTGCCGTTCCCAAACGGCAATTTTCTTTGATAAGGGACCTCTGTTCGGTCTTATATTATTTTCGTAGCGTGTTCCTGCAGCGCTGGATCGTTTTTGTTTAAAACACGACGTGAAAAGTATAAAACGGGTAAACTTAAGCTGGGAAATTTTGACATTTTCTGTTAGAAGAGGATATTATTTTTATCGCCCTGAGCTACCTTGGAGACCTGAATTTGCTTGACAGAATTCTAAAAAATGTAGAAGTGCATAAAAAGTACAATGATTCTAATTTCGCATACGATTCTTGTCAAGGTGCTTCGTGTAGTCATTTTACGGTAATTGTAATTCTAGAAGTAAGGTATTATAAAAAAAGCAATTAAAAGAAATTCTCTTTGTACTTACCATAATACTATACTTGGTATAATGACTACCTCGTTGGTCGTGTTGGTTGCAAGTGCGACTGCCGAACGAGCGGTCCTGGGTTCGTTTCCGGGGTCGGGCACTACAAAATTTTTAGATTTTCTAGTAGTGGCTCGGAGTCTGGATATGTGCCCGGTATATGGCAATAGGCTCACCACCTATTTCATAGTGGGACTTAAAAATAACTGGTGAAACGTGGGAGTGTTCTAAATTCCTCTGCCTACCTCTTCGGGGATTGCAGGCGTGATGTTACGTTAAGCAGGTTAAGTCCGTAAGGATAGCGATATTTGGGTACTTGGTACACTCTGATTGGTTGCTCTGTAATTTATTTATTTATTTCTTAACAATAATGGACTTGGCGTAATTAAATAATTATGATAATTACGTTAAGGTGATAACTGATGATGACAATGATGATAATGATGATAACTGATGATAATAACGTTAGGATGATAACAATGTGATGAAATATTTGTTTAAGTTGAACATGTTTATTTAAAGTATCGCTTATTACATGAAATGCATTGCAATATAATACACAAATTAAAATTTTCCCCATTTGAAAACAAACAGAGAAATCATGCCGCGCACATGCGTATGTATGTATTTCAGCAAATGTGTGAACAAGGTCTCAAGATTGGCGTAATTTATTCAAATGTGGTTACTGGCCCCAAATTCCTCCCTACCAATGACAGGAACACGTAAGTTGTGAGTGAAACTATTTTCAGCCATTACTTGCCGCCATCCGAAACTTAGACAGCTCCCGAGGGTAGAACTTCAAGTTTGTGCGGTTCGCGCTATTTTTTCTAGCATGTTCGGTTTGAAATCCATCAAGGAGATGCTGGTTTATTTATAATTGAAATACAGCTACAGCTTTATTGTAGCCTACAGGCTACACATTTATCGATTAATAAGGATTCGTAACAGAATGACGACGTACCTTTGCAGATACTGTGTTTATCGCTAATGAAACTGTAAGCAGAATAAGCAATCGTTAGTAGAATGGTTCAAAACAAGATTGCCCATCCAGGGATTTTGGGTTCGATCCCCGGGTTGGTCAAACTTGACTACATATATGTAAATGATATTATTAGATCACCAAAAATATCAGTCACATTGAACGCGGAATGAAATTAATAATGCAGATACAATAAACTTTAGGTACTAACAAATCTGTACCTACTTCCACAATCTTAGATACCTACTTGATGAGGTTACGAAAATTGATAATTTTTGGAAACACAAAAACAATATTTTTGTGATTATTTTAAAGAAATGTATTTTGCTATCGTCACGTCCACTTTTAAGTACATGTTCAATAACATTTCCGTGGAAAAACTTAGTGACGGTAGTTTATTGTTCAGTAAAGAAGACATAAAACAGATTCCGATAGTTTTCTCACGTTCCGCTTATACTTAAATAAAAATCCATGAACTGTTTCCAGAACTTTCGTTTGGAGAAATATTCTTGGTACTATTGATTTAATCATACAACATACATAGTAGATCGAGGAGTAGGTACAGCATAGTAGATCCTGTGGCGAATAAACCTTCTACGTACAGTATCCCTTTAGTTTTTGATACATATAAGTTCCCATAGAGCTCTTCCGACAAAATTATTAAAGATATTTTGGATCGTTTTCCAAACTCTCAACTACCTTTAAATAAGCTCTTGGACATGAAACTCATGTTGTTAATGTTACTGATAGCAGCCACCTATATAATTAACGACTACTGCAAACATTCACTAGTGTGAGCTCTCTGCGTACTAAAGTTTCTAACTTAATAACGTGTCGATAGAATTAGATAAATTACAATAAATTTTCACATAAAACAATTTTACTCAATGTAATCCAAAATTCATTCATCATTCATTCATTCATCACATTTTCTGTATACGCGTCCATTTTCAACGAATGCCTACTATCCCGTATTTATAACCAGTAAATCATCTTGGGAAAATTCAATCAGCCCCCGTGGTGGCGGGATCGGTATAAGCTTTGCTTTGACCGCCGCAGCTCTTGAATTTATATGAGGATTTTACTTTGCCGACTTTAACGATATGGAAAATATTACTTACATTCATTCTCAACCTAGATCATGACAGGAGGCATGACGGTAGTAGTAATACAAATAGTGCATGTGAACGTTACTAAAAATATAATATGAATGTGACTTGGTTTCTCAATTCGTTACGAATCACATCGAAACTCTTAAAGCGGTTTCGTTGTAATTGAGCATTTATAGAGATTTGGCTTTGGAAAAGTTCTAGACGAATCGGATACCTATTTTTATCAAGCCTTCTACAAAAAGGGCCAAATCAGGACTCAAAAACCGTTAGAGCATTATTAGGGTTTCCGAGCAACCGTAGAGGAGTTTAATTTCAACACAAGTATGCAAATGAAAGAGCCTAATGCGTTTCCTTTGATCAAATGAGAGACATACGAAAGAAAGTCAGGTCCAAAGTAACTTTGATACTCAGGCATATGTATACCTATTGACTTTGATGTATGTAGAACAAGCGAAATAAGTTTGTCAGGATACAATAGCTTGTGACGATCTTCTGCTTACTAATTCTATCTGCATTAATTTTGTGCCCTGTTGATTCCTTCTACGCTTCGCCTTATTAGAATATTATGCATAAAAGTATATTTAAATAAACGTACATCGAAATTCGAAAGTATTTCACATTTATTTTTATAAGACTTCGTATCTTAGAAGGCGGAAAAGCGCCTTTACACATTCCCAACAATATTAACGAGTATTATAAAACGCTTCCATCAGTTATGATATTAATATCAGAACTGCGACCTGGAGCCTAATGTGTCGTCTTTTACTTTTGTGCCAGAAACGTACCCAATAGCACGAGAAAATTTGTACGATCGCAAGTCTCCCGATGGCAGCTAATGGAAGCCACGTCCGTAATTCAGAAATGAAAATGGGGATTATTTTAAATTTCCCAATCGTAAATCATATAGCGCTCACCCTGAAAGCCTTTTCTGGCAAGCGTGCGCGCCTTCTGTGCCAAGTTGACAGCACTCGCTCTATGTGATTATGGTTTAAAGTCCATCAAAAAATTATTGCTCGTCATAATAATTATTTTGTACAAGAGGAAGTTTTAAGACCAAGGAAAATAATTGTTTGTATTAAAACGTGCGCCGACCGTATCGTACAAAGTT
Source organism: Mimoniades versicolor eupheme (assembly GCA_018245635.1). NCBI lineage: Eukaryota > Metazoa > Arthropoda > Insecta > Lepidoptera > Hesperiidae > Mimoniades > Mimoniades versicolor. The sequence goes on along the minus strand of DWDW01000511.1, from coordinate 171 downwards.
TGCCGGTTACAAGCCTAGTATATCACACACAATCTGATAAACGTTGAGACATTTGGTTCTTGTGTTGGAGTACAAGTTAAAAGACATAAAAAAAGTTGCCTCGTTGGTCGTGTTTGTTGCAAGTGCGACTGCCGATCGGGAGGTCCCGGGTTCGATTCCCGGGTCGAACAC
>DWDW01000510.1:0-14498 GCA_018245635.1 Mimoniades versicolor eupheme | reverse complement strand
CTTGGACACTAGCCTAGTGTCCAAGTCATTGTTTGTTGTTTGATTTCGGGACCAATGTGGTGGATCCAGGTCTCGTCCATGGTCACAAAACGCGACAAAAAATCATCCTCATTGGCCTAGAACTTTTGAAGATTCACCCTCGAAATGTCGACTCGTTTCTTTTTTGCTCGCTGGTTAACATTCTCGGTAATCAACATGCAGACTTTTTTCATATGCAATTCGTTGACTATGATTTTTTTAATTCTGCCATATAAGAAACCTGTGACCTCAGTTACATGTCTTACGGTCGCCCTTTGATCGGCTTATATGTAAGGTACGTGGAAGGGGCGTCCCTTGCCATGTTCATCTTCAGTAGAAGCCCAGAAAAGGAAGAGCAGCAAAGGAATTTAAGCTGGGCAGAAGCCCAGCTTAAATTCCTTTGCTCAACGTGTGACTATGGAATATGGAGGAGTAGGCTCCCCAAATGTTTCCTCTATGTAGCTGTGTATGTCTTTGGTAGACAATTTTTTCAGGCAGAGGTACTGGATGACAGGTCTTATTTCATTTTTCTTCATTTTGATGTTTGCTCTTCAACAGTTTGTATTAAAAAATTCAAATGAATGTATCTCCCGGTAATCCCAATTATACAATTTTTTGAAGCTGAACTAGTGGATGTATGTATAAGCAAGCAAAAAATAATTATTTGGGTTTTTGAGCGTTCTAGAAATACTCTATTATCATTACTAACTGATCACCCCTCGTAGTGTCTTATTGTGGAATCATGCAAGCCTTTAAATGAAAAATAGATAAGAAATTGAGAGTGTTATAAAAGTTAGCTCTTATGCATGTTCTTCATTGAATGTGTAGTAGGTCTAAATGGAATTTAGGCCTAGATCAGCCAGTAAGATAATGGATAAACATATAGCTAACAAAGAAAACACTTGACCTCTTATATCTGTACTGCTGGAAATGATCATAATTGGCACTGAGCATAATTAGATTGTATAATTGTTTGTATAACTGTTTTAATTATATCACTGTTGATATTTTTTATTTTCTAATTGTAAATAAGATTGTATAGTTGATTGTATAATTGTTTTAATGACCCAAGGAATATGAATGAATGACCTAACTTATTATGACTTTATACCTAGTTCTTATGGACATAGAAGGAAATCATGCTTAAGATAGGTTACATAGAAGCATGGAATTTGTAATATGACACAATTCATCATAACTTACTACATTATACAGAAAAAAATTAACATCCCACCTGTAATCACCTGTAACATCAAAGAGGTAAATTTTATCTAGAAAATTTAAAGCTCTAAAAATAGTATCCTAGCCAGAAATTAAACTCAGTTCCACTTGATCTGTAATCATGCTTGCAACCACTTAATCAACAAGGCAGATCACATTGTACATGCCATTATTTTACTCTTAGCTTGCAGTTTAAGTTTTTAACTTTCCCCTTGTTAATGTTTAAAAGATAATACTTTGTTTTTTTTCTAATTTAAAGTGTGTACAAAATACTCAGTCAGTCATATATCAATTAAAAAGTGGTAAATGAATGGTCACACCCAGTTTAAAATGCCTGTATCAGCAATTGTCCATAGTTCATTCATCTATTGTCATGCTATTTATCTTTCTACTTCCTCTTATGCAATATGTGTCTGTTAAATGTATCCCAGTGTCAATAAGGAGATAAGAATGTCAGTAATATCAACATATGATTACAAAGACATATGATTATAGCTTGAAAGACATAGCTTGATTATATAGCTATGAAGTATGACAGAATTTCTCTCGAGTCATTTACCTGTATATTTCTACTTTAGCAAAGCTTGATATAAGGGAATCCTTGATACTTTAACATAATATTAAGTACTTATTAAATATTACCATGACTATCCTAGGGTGTTCATGTTGGTTGTAAGTGTCACTGCCATTTGAGTACTCCTGGGTTCAAAATCTGGGTGGGGTGTTACTAGATTTTTCTAACTTAGACCTCATAGTAGAAATTTCAGTAGTAGCTTAGAGTATAAGATATGTGCTTAGTGTATGACAATAGACTGACCACCTATTTCATGGTAGGACATAAACATAACTACATGTATATGTAATATTAATTACAGCAAAAGCTAGTGGCATACACACAACATATATTATGTATGTCCTTCCATACTTATTCACTTTGTTTTCGTCCACATAATCTTGTTATTGTGTCAGTCCAATTTATAAATACCAAAACAGCATTGATGTGTAGAGAAGTAATCTTGATTACATTCATTTACTACAAATAGTGTGATATACAGTCTATGACTGTTCACTTGACATTTTGTGTTTATGCTGAATTTATTAATGGCATATTCCTATATATATAACAAAATGTATTGTGTGTGTGTGTGTGAGTGTGTGTGTGCGCTTGTGTGTGTGTGTGTGTGTGTGTGTGTTTGTATATAAGTGTGTTTGTACATAAGTGTGTGTGTATATAATCCCCTGATCTCTGCATACCATTAAACATAGTGTACATATTATACATCACAACACAAAGACAGATCACATTTAAGATAACACTAGCTGTGAGACCATTTAACAATGGTGTAGATTATAATGCCCTAGCTCAATACAAGGGTATATAGTTTGTCTGTCCTAATCATTGACCTACTTCTGTTATACTTGAACTGATTCCTTGATCTTGATTGTAATTGAGCTGCATATTGATCACATTTGAGTTTTATATCTATTCTTAGGTGCAAGACTAAATTTTGGAAATTGGTGTTGTTGTACACTAAAATCAGTATATGTTTCTTTTTTTCTTCATTTTGTTGTTTTATTTGTGCTTTTGAATCAAGCATGAACATTTCTATAATTTAATATGTGCAAATGAATCTAACATAGACTATATTTATCCAATATTATTAGAACAATAATTCTCATTATTTATTGACCTTCTTTATAGGTACTGAAAAGGAAAAGGGGCAGCTAGGAGTGGGCAAGTCCTGCCTCTGCAACAGATTTGTCCGCACTGACGCCGATGATTACAATGTTGATCATATATCTGTGTTAAGTCAGGTATGAATTAAAATTTGGTGTACTTTAGTATTAAAATTAAGGTAGGAACCTGTTGTAGTCCTTGATGAACTGTGATGGAAATAGACTCATACAAAGTTGGTAAAGAGACAAGAACTGGATGTTTTTGATTATAATACTAACAGATTTTATACCAAATTATGTAAATAGACCACTCTCTAGCATCTTTGTTTACCACCCTTAATGTATACCTAGTTGAATAACAATAGAGTTTTTGGTCTACAATAATAGTTTAATAGGGCCCAACTGAATTTTATTAATCACGTTCGATCTGAAATATAACAGGATAACCCAAGATTTGATACAGGTTTCTATACATTATAATGGTGAATATGAATTTTGAATCACCATATCTATTAATTATTACGATGGAGTGTTTGATAAACGAAAAAAAATGTTTATTCAAATGTGCGCAAATAAAACATTTCACATCATTTTCTGTTCAGTAGAACTAGACAGCTTATTAAAATTCGATCCGACGCGGCAACATCCTATTTGGAAATATTTCTCGAACGATTATTTCCTGTCATAGACGTTAGGATGACAATTTCCCATGCGTTATTAAGATTTTGTCGTTTCTCGTTACAATATTGTGCAGGTGCTAAATATTTAGTTGCTAATTTTACGGCTATAACAAGTGTAGGGGGAGTTTTGATAGCATTGTTTGGTTCAAGAGTCGTTAGAAAAGCATTAATTTGCACTTGTGTTGTTTCATAGCATTATCATAGCATATTTGCAGAATACGATGAGCTTTTTATATTATAAATTATACACGACTATCCGTATTTACAATTTTAAAAGTATTCAGCTAAGTACAATTTAGTCATGTCATGTTTTTTGTATATGTACATATATGTATAAATCTAAGGAGCTTAATACAATACCTTAAAGGAGCTAAATATAAACCAACCTTGACAGTGTCTTTGGCATATTCAACATTTTATTTGCTATGCCAATTGGATTAAGAGTAACTCACAGTTAGAGCGCCCTCGTGTCTGTAACGGGCGAGAGCAATAGAAAAAGAAAATACTCCACGACGCGAGCCGTTTGCGGGCGAAACTCTGGATAAATGATTTTAATACCAGCCACTGTTCAACCATGCGTGTTTATTTTTACAAACTTCGTTATGAGACTCACTGAAATTATACGTTTCGCTCGTTCAGCTGTGAACTCGTGTATGTCCCTTTTCGAGGGGAGTGTCGCAGAAGGGGAGTGTTTGGAAGTTCTTACTGATTTATGAAATGACGTCGGCCGATTAATAGAGATGAGAAAAAAGATGTTCAAACGATGCTACTTATAATTAAATGATACCGAAACGAAAAAAGTTCGTAAGGTTTTTTATAAGTAAATTTTTCGCAGCCAATATTTTGCAACTGGAATGGTCGAGGCATACGATACATTTTGAATGGAAGTTGTGCCCTTGTGTCATGCACAGAAATAGTTATTTGAAAGGAACGTAGCTGGATTCTGAGAATGGAATCAGCAAATTGTTGGTAGGGTCCTTTTAGTATTGAGATTTGTCTGCATCATAAGATAATTATACGACATACAATGAATTATATCAAGTTGGTTCATTAATTAGTATGCATCTGGTTTATCCTAGCTAATAAAATAGTAATTCGAACCGGTTTCGCGCCAAAATTGCGATTCGAAATGAATTAATAATAATTAAGAAATAAATTAATTTTATTGTAACCATAACAAGACCTTAAGTAATGATAGCTTTTACAAAAATGTTTCACAATATGTTAGAAGAAATTTTTTTCATGAGGATTTTTACACATCTAATGTCATCTAAGTCTACAAACAATTAATCATATGATTATATATAGGTACATATCTTGATGCCACTTTCTTCATGGGGCAGGCAGAGAGCCAAATATCTCTATCCATACAGACCTACCGCGCTTCTATGTATATTCATATCATTCTCGTCATACGCGCACGTGATTTTCGGAGACAGTAACTCCCCCATCACTTATTTTTTTTATAGTTATAGATAACAATATACATATATGAACCTTTTAATAGATATAGTTATTTTTTTATATCTGTAAATTGTGCAACTCTTTTAATCGGTATGTAAATCCACTTGAGTATCAAATACCTATATATGTTTTTTAATACGCTTTATTTCATCCGTTACCGTTACTATTTGAACGTTATTTTGGTTTGTGCGTTTGGGTACATTGCTTTTAGCGTATTGCAAATATATGTTACATTACGAGTCAGTACGGTTGGCGTTTTTGCGGTCGTTTGATGTGGTTAATGCCTTTGTCAACACGACACACACGACGGACGGGTTGGTTTTGAAATGCTATTTATATAAAAAAGCTATGGCTTTCACGCTTTTTGTAGGTTAACAGTCACATTTCTAATTTTATAATAATAATTACTATTTAGTTGTAACATTACGCCTGTAATTCCCGAAGAGGAAGGCAGACTTTCCCATGTTTCACTAGTTTTGTTTACGGCTCACTATGGAGTAAGTGGTCAGCCTATTACCATATCTCCGGCAGGAATATTGACTTCAAGCCACTGCTATAAAATTTTAATAGAAAACTTCGAAAAATTTGAAAAACTCAGTAATACCCGGCCCGGGATATGAATCCCGGACCTCTTGATCGACAGTCGCGTTTGCAAACACTTGGTCAACGAGGCAGACAATATATTTATGTAGTCAGAAGTCAACTAATAGGCAGTCAAATTCTAATAATAAAATATATCATCATAACTTCATATATATTTTCCTAATCCCAGTATCTATGTGGGGTATGGCTACCGGCTATCTGATAAAAAATGGTACCAGTCACAGAAAAAATACTCCTGCTTATACAGGTTCAGTAAACAATGGATTGCCAGTTGTTTCTAGTTTAAATAAGACAATTGAAACTTTGAAATATGTCTTACCATTTGACCTCGCTCGTAAATGACAACAGGAAATTTGATTAAGTCTTTGTTGTTTAAATCGTCCTTTAAATAACAAACGCCTAATTAAATTTGTCAGCGCGTATTGTTACACCCGCGGCGCGCGAAGACGGCATCCAATGGATTTATATGTCGTGGATCAGATTATGTTGTATCCTGATTTGCGTGGTGTCATGCGATGATAGCGAGCATGGATACTATAGTCAAAAGCGGTACATTGTAACAATACTATAGTCAAAAGCGGTACATTGTAACAATACTATAGTCAAAAGCGGTACATTGTAACAATATTCCCTCTCGTACTACCCCTCCCCCTCCACCCCCCCTCTGTACCGTCCTCCCCTATCCCCCTCGTCCTTCTCTAACCAGTCCTCTCTCCCCCCTCTCGCCCAATTGAGAATCGTAAGTCAGTCAGTTTAGTAAAAGTCAATCTCGTCTATATCATAGCGTTTTATGGAAACTACAGATTGTAAAGCTGTTGTTGTTTTTATGTCTGATTATAGCATAACTAGATACCCCTTCACTCAGAAACACCATAGCTTTATCAAGTAATTTTCTAGGACGATTTAAGTTACTCTTCAAAGGCCTGTTGTGATTTGATATTTAGAGCAGATATTAGCAGTTTCTGTGATCGGGGGTTATTCGTAAGAACTGTAGTCAGCATTTCCGTTAGATGATCATATTTTTATTGCGTGCGTAGTTTTGCCGTCTGAATTTTCGACAATTCGTTGTGGCTGTGAAATTAGATTTATACGCTTGCACAGCATGTACAAACTTAGAGGGAACCGTATTTAGTCACATTTCATGTTTTTCACACAATGATTTCTTTGTTCCTTAAAGGAACAGTTAGTTCTTACAGCTACGGACAATGTACTGGCGCAGCCGGTTTAGTGTTTCGGATTAAAGTTTGCTCTCGTCTCTATACGTCATGAACTATGAGTTAGGTCCCTTGGAGAACGGTCTGTTTTTGGACGGGTCGCCTACTTCAAACCAACGGTGTTTTATGAGAGTTTTCTTACTATCCCTTCTAACTGTAGACTCCATATACACGTCGATATAACCGGTCTACAATAGTGCAGTGTGGTCGGGTAGTTTTTCTATGCCTATGCATTCATGTTCATAATTTCTCAGCTGTTTGATAAGTATAGCAGTTAAATCCGCGATTATTATACATATTTATCCCTAATATAATGGACACCAAGAGCAGTGCAATAGGGTCACTTTAATCATTTGCGTTACATTCAGTCGGACTTCAGTGGGCGGGTGGTGAACAACGACCACTTCCTCTACTGGGGCAGTGTGCACAAGGAGCAGGATGAGCAAGAGTACAGGTTCGAGGTGGTGGAGCAGACGGAGTTCGTCGACGACGCTTGCTTCCAGCCGTTTAAAGGTATCGGTAGATTTAATACATTATTAGCTTTACAAGTGTAGCAGAAAAATACCGAATAATTAAAATTGTCTGCGAACTGTATGGCTTTCAGAGCGACGATAGGTAAAGCAAAAATCTCGTAGTGTTCATGCAATACTTACTAAGTAAGGTATATTGAAATTGGGTTTCAGTTTTTAAAATATAGACGGGTAAAGTCAGTTTGTAGAAGATATAACAGATTGGAATATTTTGTATTGGGGTTAGCTTGTAACCTTTACAGGAACTGACTTGCAAACTGTTTTACAAGAAAAATATTTTAAAAACAAATTTGGAAGTGCGCTACAGAAAAATAAAACTTCTGTTTGAAGTGCCTCAACGCATTTATTTTGATAAATTCAATTCAATTTAATTTCAGTGGGCAAAACCGAGGCGTATGTGAAACGCTGCGTTGCAACGAAACTGCAGTCTGCCGAGAAGTTGATGTACGTTTGCAAGAACCAGCTGGGCATCGAGAAGGAGTATGAACAGAAGTTGGTGCCAGACGGGAAGCTCAGCGTGGATGGATTTCTTTGTGTTTACGATGTCAGTCTCGTGCCAGGGAGGACTTGGGAGAAGCAGGTGCGATTTATACAATTAAAAAGAGAAGATTATATGTATGTATGCACATATGTATACATATTTATGGTGGTGGTTATATTGATTGCTTGTATTATCTTCCAGAACGAAATCTTAGCGGCTATCCTCCAAAACATCCTTAAGTTGAAGAAACCAGTAGTACTCGTAACATCGAAGAACGACGAAGCGAGCGAGCAAGGGGTGCGCGAGGCCGAACGTCTGGTCCAACGCAAGGAGTTCAAAGGCAACATTCCAATCGTGGAGACGTCGAGTCACGAGAACGTTAACGTGGAGCAGGCGTTCTTCCTGCTTGCGCAGATGGTCGACAAGTCGAAGGCTAGGATTAAGGTAAGGAACTGTTTTTTTTTTTTAATATGAGTTATAAATCTTGCAAATCACAATAATTCAGTAGTAAAACGTTTATAGCTCTAAGGTAGTGGCGAAACAAAAGCATTTCTATCTACTGAAGAAACCTTAAACTCAGTTGGGCATTAGAAACATTAGTGATCATTTGGTAATAATTTTTCGCAATGGTTTTCTTAATTCACTTGATATATTAAGTGGTAATTATTTTTCTATCTGCAGGTAGCGAATTACGCCGAAGCACAACGAATAAGAAGAGAGGCATTAGACTTTGTCACTGAGGCGTTCACTCAGCTCATAAGAATACACGTCCAAGATCATAAGTAAGTTTGTGTTTTATACTTTAATATCAACTTTTAAAAGTTTGATTGACATTTCAGCATTTGTTTTAGTGCAACAAATGTCAATAGTTATATTTTAAATGTTGTAATATACACATTATAATACACATCACACTTAAAAGTCCTACTTTCTATACTTAATTTATTTAGTAAACAAATACTACTTGTAACAAAAATCACAAATTTTTAATTTAACCACACATTTCAAATTAGGTATACACGGTTAGATCTGTTTATTGAATATATGAAGTTCAAGATACATCAATAATTCTTATACGTAGGTAACCATTTTCTTAAATAAATATTTTACAAAATATAACAATTGTAAACATTCGGTTAATACTCATGTAGTGCCTAGTATTTTTCTTCCGTTAGGATAAGGCCTTGGGTAAAGGCTTGCCCTTGAAAGGTCTTTGTTTCTGGTAAATTGAAATCTTTTCGAAACATGACTTAGGTGTGCTGTAACATGGTGTTATTTGTTATCAGGGAAATATGGTCAGCAGTGAGTAAGAGGTTGTGTCACTATCCAGAATGGATTAAATTTGTGCAACAGTTTGGCAATGATGGTACTCAGGTAAGAGTATGAATCTTAATTTTCGTTTTTCTTATATTTTTTATTAATACATATAATATACAATGGGACAAAATACTACTTGTACATATATGGTATAATGTAAATGTAATAAGAGAAAACATTACATTATATCAAATATATGTATATAGTGTAAGTGAAAGAGAGAGAGAAAATGTTAGAAGCGCAAAAGAGAAAGAATTTTGAGAGAAATGGTTTTAAGAGAGATATGAGACAGAGATATGAATTATATTTTAATACCTGTAATATAATATTCAAATATGTATGTCCTTGATTGTACGCCATGTACAGAGACTTGATGTATTTTGATAATTTCAGGTTGTGTTCCGTCGTCATATTAGAAGGCTGAAAGAGGAGCGTTCAGCTAAGAAGCTACGAAAACAGTTGGCGAAACTACCGCAAGTTCTGTCTCGAATGCAACTTCCCACTGAGGAACTGCAGGAGAGGTAAGCATTTGCGATATAAGTGATACTTATATTTTTCTGCATACTTTCACTTACAGGGTTCGATTACACAGTGGTTTTAATGTACTTAAGATCATTAAATACATTTATAACATGATAAATTTAAAAGTTAATCTTTTTTCTAGTACATATTAAAAATGTATTGGCGTTGTTGAACTTTGTAAACATGTAAAGTTCGTTGCAGCGACTGGCCGATGGTGGTGCGCCAGCTGCGCTCGCACCGCGACTTCTCGGTGTACTTCAGCACGGCGCGCTCGCAGTCGTCGGGCTCGGGCTCGGGCTCGGAGCCGCCCAGCCCGCGCGCCGCCGACACCACGCTGCGCGTCGGCGAGCGCGCGCGCTGCCAGGTACCTTCACTCAGTATGGCAATATTTCATTTAATGAATCTATTACCCGAGAGTAAACCAAATTCTTCCACATAGCTCAAAGGGTTAGCTCACTGAAGTGCCAATGGGTTGGGCATATTTATCGAAGAACTGATGGACACTAGCACTTCATTTCAGATTCATATCCTAATATATACAAATTTAAGTCTGTAGCATACAATGAAAGATATAAAAGTACTAATCCTTTGTCATATATTTTTTAAGCATTATTAACAGTATGTTTTGTATGAAATTTTTTGAATTCTGTTTCGCTCTCTTTTTGCAAACTGTATACACTTGTTTACACTACGCTTGTGCACATTAAATATTATAACAGAATAATGTTGATGTTTACAAACATGACAGATACACGTGGATTCCATTATTGTAATACAATTTGTATAATTACAGACCTTAGGCCAATCGCAGAAGATTCCTTACGAAATCCTAGAGACAAACGAAGCAGCTTCCGTTTTCAAAACATTCCTTCATGAAGCTCAGGAAGAGCAGAGGAATTATGAGTGAGTTTAATTATCATTAAATATACTTACACGAGAAATACATAATATCTAGTTTAGAGGATTACATTTTTCAACCTCCCGGAAGCGTACACATTTCGTTAATATGATGTTCCTATGCAGATCTGCATATTCAGATGACGTAAACTTTTTGTGATTGTTGGTTAAATACTTGTTACATTTTACATGTTTTACACAAAATTTATAGTGTATGTAAAATGTACAGTGTGAATTATTTGACTATAGAATAGTATCGTAAATAAATAAATGTCATTAAAAAACTGTGATTTACAACATCTACGATTGTCTTATCATGTTAATGACACTCCCAGATGGTGTCAGCAGTTCAAGCGTCTTCTTGAAGAGACGGGCTACGTCACTCCTGGCAAGCAGTTGTCAGAGGTTCGTGTGCTCCTCATGGGCAGGGAATGCTACGAGGCGTTGTCGGAGGAACAACAGCAGAGGGTCTACGATCAGCACCAGAGGCAGATCCAGCGTAGGGCGAAGCATAACTTGCAGGTGAATGTTGTCTATATATTAAATGGATTTAAGAAAATAATGTCTGACTTATATTGTGTAATCACTACATCAACTTCAAAATACATATGTGAGACATTTGCAAACTATTATGAAAGTTGTTATTGTATATGTGTTACAGGGTTTGAAGTATACTTAAAAACAAAATCAACCAATTTATTTAGCTATAAAATATATGCTTATAATTACATTTCGGCCGAATTGACGGTGGTATCTCGCTGTTTAAACATTAACGTGATGTTATTTAATCGCAGGAGCTACTTTTAGAACATGCAGACTTGTTCTACCATTTTAAAAGCATATCACCCACGGGGACCATCACCCAAGAGGACATTAAGGAGATCACTGATGTACTGCAAGATGATTTTCGGTAAACTTCTGTTGTTATCGTTTAAAATGTTTCCATCATTGTTTGTTCTCAAACAAATCTATTGAACAATATGAGTGTTGCTTTACAATTTGTATGGGAGATATGTTTGTAAATACAGCTTCATTTGAATTTATTATTGTGTGAACAATGTATCAGTTAGTGAATGCCTTTTTGCTTATACATCTTTATCAACACAGAACTTAACAATCCTTCAATAGGTGTAGACCGACACTCATTCTTATTATTTAAATATTGTCTCTTTAAATATTGTTACTGATTAGTTTTGTTTTCATATAATAATCGTTCATGGAATTTCAGATACAAGATGCTAGATCGCATGGAGCAGGACCGCAAGCTTATGCTGTTCCAACACTTGGGCTTTGTACATTGTCCTATGCGGGAGCATTGCCCAGCCGGCTCCAACTGCTTGGATGCCACTCTGCCCGTTATTTTGAATACTAGAGTTGGGTGAGTTTAACTGTACGAATGCAACTATTATTGCACTAGTATTTCATTTTTAAATAGGTCTGCCGAGTAAACTACAATTCTTCCCTGCCATCTTGAACGTACTTTTACCTAATATAGTGTGTGACATAAAAAAAGTTACAAATATTGATCCATGTGTTTCATATGTTATGCATTCGTCTCTTATTATTGAACCTCTTGAAAGCTGTGTAGGTAATATTTGATCTTTTTTCACAGGTCGCTGACGTCGACGGGCGAGTCGCAGTGCCTGGCCGGGCCGCCCGCCGCGCCCTGGGCGCTCACCACCGACTCCAATCAGATCAACGTTATCATATTAGGGGTGAGTGTTACACATTTACTGATCTGTCGATAACATTTCTTTTACCACTATTATCGCCTTCTTCGAGTATTTTAATCTATTGCTATAACAATTCTTTCTTGTTATGAAAATTAGGTAGAAGGAATAGCGGGAGAGTTCGGGAAACGTTTGATCGCTGGCTGTGATAGCGAGCGGCGGATAATGGTCCAGGGGCACTCGTGGCGGGTAGAGCAACGCTTGCGCACCGATGACTTTGCCGCTGATCCACCGAGGGATTTTGCACCTAATGGTAAGGGACTGGAGTGTGAATACGACTGCCCAAAGAATATTGCAAAATAAAAAAAATCGTAATGATGTTTTGAAATATCGTCCGATATACTTAAGCTAACTTGTATGTGATATTTACGTAAGAATCGCATTAAAATGCGTCACCTTTTTTAGCACACACATACGTACCTACACGAAGTTTTGAAAAACTTTCTAAGTATATTATTTTTTATAGTTTACCATGGCTATTTTGTTTGCAGGTTATTTCTGTGTATTTCAAGATCAAGAGTCATTTGAATACATTAGGGGCTGTGCTGAGAAGACTCTTCTCTCCAGTTTGGAGCAAGAAGACAAATTGCCATTCCAGGTATGTACTTAGATGTATTAGTATTAAAATATGAGATACTGAATAACACTGAAGTTATCTTAATTTCTGTAGATTGTTCGAGAAATTGTTAAGAGATGTTGATAATAATACAATAACAGTATTTTATTGTTCTATTGTCAGGGTTTACCATTGGTTGTGATGTTTGTCCAAGACGAGGGTATGGATAAGAAGGAGCTCGCGAGACTGCAAGAGGAGGGTCAGAATTTGGCAGATAAGTATGTGTAATCTTTAATTGTCTTATATTGTTTGTCCTTTGTTGTTTCTTAAATAGTTTTAAATTGAACACGACTAGGTGAAGAGCAATTAAATACATATTTTTTCCATATCCTAAAAAAAAATGGCATCTTATTGAAAATCAAACTCAGGATTGCTCGTTACCGACACTTTATTATCTACTGTTCCCTTCATTCGACGACGTTCGTTGACTCGGGGGTGGTTGCGTGCAGCCTGCACTGCTCGTACATGGAGGCGGCGGTGGGCGAGCTGGGCACGGAGGCGCTGACGGCCGACGCCGTGCACGAGCTCATCCGCGCCAACCGCGACAAGGCCAGCTACGCGCACCTCTACAGGGATCTCATCGTCTGCTTTGACTCCGATATAAGGTTTGTGCTCGTGCTCTATGAATATAATAAATAACCAGACTGAACTTAACGTGCTTTTACTTACAACTCTAAGTATTAGCACGTTAAGCTTTATTGAAAACTTATCCATAAATGAAGCTGTAGTTAACATGTCAAATAAACATAATCATCATCATCATCATCATCATCATCATCAGTAACCTTTTTACCATTCCGAATGTGAGGGTTAAAGCCATAGTGTGCCTCGCTGGTCAAGTGCGGCTTGGCAATTAAAGGTATGGGGTCTAAATTTATATCGGCATAAGGGAAATGAAGTGTAGTGGACATCAAAAGGCTAACTAATAATTACACTTATATATGTTAACTTTATGAACATATCAATTTTAATAAAATATGTACTATCTCCAAATATGTTAATAAATTTGAATCAGACTGGTCTTGTAATTTTATCATATTTAGTTATTTCTAAGGTACACAATCATATACGTTGATTTTATTGAATTTTTGTTATATGAATGCTTACTTAAATATTATTCTGATGCATTGGTATTATTATTTTTTTACAATGACAGTAAAAATTCACCATTACTTCCGAATAAATCATTTAGAATAAGTAGAAGTAAGTAATTAATTGAATGCAGAATATTTATTATATAGTAATTATTTGTTATAGAATTTAAGATCATGATTTATTGTAGCAAACAAAGACTATTTGATTTGCTGTGATTTGAAGGAGTTGTTATTGTTTTTGCAGGATAATGGTGTGCATGTTCTGCGACGACCCGTACTCGCCGGAGCGCGTGCTGAGCCCGCTGCTGCTGCACCGCGCCTGCTTCCTCACCGGCGACCGCTCCATCGTCATCGAGACCTTCCTCGGCGACTCCAAGCGGAAGGTCGAGGTAGCGCCCCCCCCCCCCCCCCCCCCCCCCCCCCCCCCCCCCCCC
>DWDW01000509.1:0-14498 GCA_018245635.1 Mimoniades versicolor eupheme | reverse complement strand
GACTTAACCGCTCAAAAATTCCAATAAGCTTCCAACAACAATTGTACCTAAACCTGAATACTGCAAATATAATACTAGACAGATCTATAGAAATAAATTTATTTACTTAGGTAATTTATTACTTACTACGTTATTTATTTGGGCAAATGAGACTTTGCCTTCACGGATGTAGTACTGATATGAAACAATGACGAAATATTGAAGGTAAACATAATGATTTCAACATACAAGTGTTTATAATATTTGTTTACTCACTTAAGTTCATTCAGTTTTTATCTTATTTAATTATGTTGATATTATTAATACTTCTGGAATAAAACACATTTTCCAATTTTTTCAACAACAATCCACACAATGTCTATGACACAAAAATCTATTACTTATTTTAAATGTGAAATTTCATAATAATCTTACATTTCTATTCACACGTATGGAATATTTGCTAGTGTGTTGGAAAGTTCTCGATCGTCGACTCCGGCAGAAGTCTGGCGAGGCAAGATTAAAGATTGATTTTAATTTGAACAGCTTCTTTTGAATTTCAGAATTAATATACTTCGTCAGGCAACGGCTGCATAGTCTAGTTATGCTTGCTCGTCTGAAGGAGAAAGATTTGAAGCAGAATTTTCTTTTGGAATTTATAATCTATCACAAGAATTCAATTTTATAGGAAATTATCCCAGTGTGAAATTAATTTCGAAATTATTGAAAGCAACTGCTTTTTATATAAAGGGTGTACAATGAGAATTTTTCCCTATATTTGTTGTGTTCTATGTAACTCAATAATTTGACTTTACATGGAGTTCTTGTAATTTATTTTCTCATATTTAAAAAAACATGTTATTGATAAAATAGAATATTTACTTAAAATATTAAATTATCATATATACTTAAATAAATACATAAAATAAATACTTAAAATACTTAAAATAAATACTATAAATACTTAAAATATTAAATCATCATATATATACATCTTGCATAACATAATATAAACCTAACGTAATAAAGTTGTAAAAACAATGTTTAGTCGTCCAATTTACATTAGAAGGTTCCCGAAGCATCACTGAATTCAGCAAAATTGGGGAGTAGATTAGCGTTGCAAACGGGAACATGCTGGTTTATGGTTCGATTGAGAGCTTACACAGGTAGATATAAAAGGAAAAGATGACAAGAAATAATACCTACGTACAATAGTACGTATTCTAACGAACGTTTACAATAAACGAAGCCTTTTTAAAAATAAAATATGACATTAAATGAACACTTGTTTTCCCTATAAATTTTATTGGTTTTTAAAAACCACTTCTTCAACGTTACTTATACTTTTAATAAACTTATGAGGCCCCTTTTACCTGTAGACACCATGTTCCTTGTTCTATTGATTTATTATCATCATCATAGGCCTATCACAGTCCACTGCGAGGGTTATTAATTTATTATGGAAGCTACGAAGTACTTCTATATAAAAATCGTTGGTTTCCATGCTATATTCACACAGTGGGTAGTTAGTACCGATCTAACGAACCAGGAGTTACAATTTTAAAAAAAGTAACATCACGCCTGTAATTCCCGAAGATGTAGGCAGAGGAATGTAGAACACTTTCACAAATGTTTTAATAAGAATTTCGATTTGCGGCTTAGTTTTCCAAAACGCCACCTGTGGATCAGTTGTCAAAGGCGCCGAGGTGACGTCCGCCAACATATTGAAATTTTTTCCATTGCTCTGAAATACGACCCAGATCAGAACGATATAAACGTTGTATTAGTAAAAATATAAAGTGTATCAAACAAAATATGTTTACGAACGCACATTTCTAGTTTTGTATACATATAAATTCACTCGAGTTCCCGTACAGGGTGGACACGGAACTTCGAATACTAAATATCTCTGACCTTACAGACTGACGTGCTCCTTCTTTACCAACACTTTCTTTACACAGTCATTACATAAGGATTTTTATATATCGCGAGTATATATAATTTGATGAAACATACGAGTATATACAATAAATACATGTTTCGTATGTGATACTTCGAATCTGTTCGAGCAAGTTTTCGCATCTGTGCTCGCCCGCATATGCCCGAATATTTATCTCTGCGTCTTAGTTTAAGCGGATTATTACTTCTCTCGATCGTATTGTGTGGAACGGCTGTGTAAGCGTATACGTGTATGTTCTATTGTAAGTAAACATCGTTATGTATTAATTTGCTACAACTCACATAAATAGTTACACTAACTGTTCTAATTGACACTAGCAGTCCAATTGCTACATAAACTTGTGCATGCTATCTGCAAGTATTCTATTTCCTAAAATTAAAGTTATATAATAGTACATCCGTATGTCCCTGATGAGGTAGGCGGATGAGGGTAGTGCTCTCTCAAGATTCACCAGTTGCGTTATACCACCGAATTGGAAGTTTGTAGGTTTACTATACACCGGACAAAAATGCAGAATTCATGCTACCATTAGGAGTTTTAATTTACAAAAGCCAATAAAACTATGCCAGTCCCGAGGATCGAATCCAGGACCTCCTAATCAGCAGCGCGCCTGTAACAACTCGGACCTGCGAAGCAATTAAGTTTTACTCTCTTCATTAAAAAAATATATTAGCAACTACAATATTCACCTAACTTACCGTCATTCAAATTACAAGTCTGCAAAATCATTTATTTTAATCTTTGCAAATCCCGATATATGGCAGTCCATAACATTATGATTCCTTTGTTCGACACGGCTATCTTCTGCGAATAAAAAGTGTTTAGCCAACAGTGTACCAAGATGGCCAACCGCGGGGGTAGCGAGACTTCACACGTTTTCGAGAACATAACAGAGAATTATAAGCTATGCAGCTATATTTAGGACATTTTCCTCTTACCTCTACAGCGCACATTAATTTTAATAAGCAAACATTGGCGCAACGTAGCCTGCCGTTTATTGCTAAGTTTTAAAAACAACCACGTCAACTCACACACTTCTTTAATTTAAGCGGTGACTATAAAATTTTTATATTAAAAATATCATCATTAAGATAGACATCCTAACAGACGACCACGTATGACGACTTTAATGAATACAGAAGAAGCAGAAGAAGATGGCAAAGGAAAACGTAAGAGTCGTACGAGCACATATTTGATTAAGTTTAAATTGCTTGTAAATAAAACGTGTCAACATGATGTCGTTTATAAAAGTTTCCAATAGTATGTCTGTGTTCCGTTAATTTGATTTGGAAAATATGTCTTGAAAATGTAAATGATAACCCCCTATTACCGACAAACGCTACGATTTTTTGGCAATCTGGCCAAATTGAATAAACTTTTATTTTGGCTCAAAGCCAATGCATTGTCATATCAAATTGTAATTATTGCTTTCTCTTAGTAAAACAATGGTTTTGCAATACGTATATACTTATTAAGTTTACTTACTTTATTTAATTATTATTAATAGCTTTTCTTTCGACTTACTGTACAAATATCAATATTTAAGGCAATCTAACTTTTGTAGCATCATTCTAACTAGCCTATAGCATTTCTCGTATATCTGGCTAACTCACACATAATATTTCAAATCCGTGTTATAGTTTTAGAGATCAATGCGAAAAAATAATCAAAATACTTACTACTAGCTTTTTAATATTAATATCAATTATATTGTATAGCTACATAGATTAATTTATTGAAATTCTTTGAATATTATAGAAATAATTTAATAGAAATCTCTCCATATACATTTAAATCAGCAAGATAGCTACACAAATTTCCCCCTCAACTCACCCAGAGGGGGGCGCCTCCGATGAAGGCTTCAAGACCCTTAGGGTCAAAGCCAACCCCAAGGTGGTGTTTAGTGGGTAGGCAGGGACTTCTCCCCTGAGTCCCACATTACCACTGCGAGCGGTCGCAGTGGTATGCTTAGAGCGTCACCACCTCCCTCCCCGCATGGAGGGTAGCCCGGTTTCCGCATTTGTCTGGGCGCAAAAAACACAAATTAATTTATTGAAATTCTTTGAATATTATAGAAATAATTTAATAGTAATCTGTCCATATACATTTAAATCAGCAAGATGTCACTTCTATCGTCCGTGTGTTCCACGAACATTCTTT
Organism: Mimoniades versicolor eupheme; assembly: GCA_018245635.1. Classification (NCBI taxonomy): domain Eukaryota; kingdom Metazoa; phylum Arthropoda; class Insecta; order Lepidoptera; family Hesperiidae; genus Mimoniades; species Mimoniades versicolor. The sequence continues at coordinate 10,399 of DWDW01000509.1, read as the reverse complement.
TTCTTTTTCATAGCTCTAAGAAAAATGCTCTGTCTTTCAGGTTGTTCAAAATATATTTCTTCAAAGTTTCAGTTGTTCAAAGTAACGTTATAATAAAGCAGCTGCTAAGAATACTAAGTATGATAAAAATAATACAACGAATACTGGGAAGAATTTCTTAACTGCCCTATACATCTCTACAGGGTCGGCCAGCATCAGCGGCCGTTCCTGAAACCGGGAAGTAATTAAACTTGCTACTCAACTATTATCAGTCTACTCTGAAGTCACGAACTTCATCTTGTCTCGGATGTGAAACTTTTCACACTGAAATTAATCCTTACTTCAATCCGACAATCTTTGCTAAACTGCTGATAGCATTCGCGTGTTTACGTCATGAAAACTTGTCATGTCTTGCCGATGTACATATGTACCTAAATCGAAGAAAATCGTATCTGCATGTAAGATTCTGTATTTATTTTATTACATAATTAAACTACTGCCTCCTTGGTCGTATTAGTTTCAAGCGAAACTGCCGATCGGGAGGTCCTGTGTTCAAATCCCAGGACGGACACTAAGGGATTTTTCTAATTTAGATTTTCATGTAGTGGCTCGGAGTAAGGATTCGAGCCCGGTGTATGGCTGGTGACTTGTAGGAGAGACCTCTACCTACCACTTCGGGAGTTACAGGCGTGCTACGTTACATTTATTTTCTACGCGGTTATCTTATAATTAAATAAACGAGACATCAGTCAAACTATTCATATTCCTATGGACAACATGGACGTAGGTTCAGTATGTTTCAGTGGTAGTAAATAGGAAGCCTAGCACTGAGCCCCCGTCTCAACGTTACGTCTAGCTCAGCATAAAGCTCGCGTGTACGTCAGAATTGAATCTAGTTCAGCTCAGGACGTTTATCCCGCTATTCCTTGTCGCAACTGGCTAGACAAGGATCCAGTTTCATGTGCCACAGCCGATTAGCCGTACTAAAGCTTGCCTCAAACTGATACTCGTATGAGCGAGCGTAACAAGTCTAGGTGACGTAAGAACTCAACGTTGCGGCTAAAACAGGTAAAACCTTGTCAAACGGTCCAACATAGTATACGGATATATTCATAATATGTTTGTTATGAGTCAGCCCACGAAAACAAAATCAATGTAGACAATAATAAATTGTATTATATATTAATACTAGCGTAACGAATCGTCGCGTAAAACTTCACCTGAAATGTTCGAAAAATGTCGTATAAAGCAAGTAAAAATAAAAGTAAATTTCCGATAGGGCCACAACCAAAGCGGAAATTCCATTAGAAAGAAGTGAAAAGGAGCCATGAAAATCTTGCCGATTACAGGACCAGAGCCGGTGGAGGAGTTCACATTGAATGTAAATGAGAATCAATTGGGCTAATTACAGCGTCGCCAGCAGTTCTATGTAGACTCCAATCCGGGAGCCGTTTGGTATAGCAATGTATGGCTTGTAAATCTACATCAGGATTGTCTCTTAAATATTGAAAACGATTATTCTATTAAATATTGAACTTTGCCCGTTTTATCTTTTCATCGGGGTTCGTTGAATTACTTTGGAGATAGACGCGAAAGTAGACGCAATAAACTCGACGATAGATGGTAATTGAGATAACCAAGTGTGATATTGAGACGAGCGCTTCCTCCCACAATTTCGGTATATGCTATTAGAGTTCCCTATAAATCTACATAAGATAGGTGTTTGGCTTGAGGTTTGATGTATCGGGAATCCATTTAAGCAAAGCTTAGGTAGACGAAGGTTTATAGGGCAATATAACATCGCGTCAAAATTTAATAACTTGCGACATCCATTCAGAGGACGCATTATGGGTACGAAGTTTATTATTTTTCATATTTATATTCCATTAAAAATTTTATACAATATTGTTCAGTGACAAATATGGTATTGATCGTCGCCTTTTACTATATTTTTGCTTCGACTTTACTTTTGTGATTGAAAACAAACATTTGTATTGCAAGAACTAGTTATAGTAGTAGATGAGTAAGTACATGAACTAGTTGATTTAGATATTGGGAGGCGCTCGGAATTCCAGTAATTGGATTGTATACGCCAACAACACTTCACGGTGTTACGAATCGACTAGTTCTGATTTTATCCAACGTCGGTCCAGAGGGTTTATTTATCTATAAAATACTCGAACGTGCACACAGTTATGTACCTACCTACATCGCTGAAACTAAATGTATCGAAAACAATATCTTCCACTAAGAATACATTGCACTGGAATCATATATTTTTACAATGAAAGATACATATCAATGATGAAAGCAAAATTTATATGAAATGCTAAGTAAATAATATGTAATGTACCTATACAAAGTGAATTTCTTGTTGGTTCAATAATTAATAAAATGATGGGCTTACATTACATTGCATTAAGACAGTAATAAAACTAGAAGAAATACATCAGGTCTGTGTGGATAAAGTTATTTGGGACTCGATACCCTCTACCTTCCCCATAATAATGACACTTGTGAACCACAATTTTCCAACGAACATCAACACGTCGCACGATACACAGTTGTATCAATTCCTTAGAGAATAGGAAACGCCCGTATATCAGCGCGCCACGTTGGAGCGCTGGTGCGCTAGTCATCGGCTGCAAAGCGCTGCTGGAGAGCGGCGAATGGCGGCGCTTCCGGCGAAACCGGCGGCGTATCGCGCGCATTGTGCGTCCGTTGGTGCCGCCCGAGTACACTTGTCACTGACTCGTTATTTGTAAAGTTTATTACTTATCATATATGTATGTTAAAATTTTCGACATGTAACATTGGAGAATAGAATAGAAGTGACATTAACAATATTGCATGGCTGGTTTTATATTGGAGGTAGTTTTTCTTTAATGACGATTAACTGTAATATGAATAAATAGTTTACTGTCTATACAGAAATCTTGATTCTAAGTACAATATTCTTATTGCCAATGGATAGTGACACAAAAAGTCCTGTTCCCATATCCCGTTGAGATACATTTCAGGCAGGTGCTTGTGAATGCTCCCTTACATTGTTTTATTTCCACTTTATAGTAGGTACACCTGTAGTGTTACAAACGGCAAACAATGTCTCATGTCATATCGCCGTGTCAGTCCCCATTTGTTGCTCACTTAAAAAATTGCAATTGTAGTAAAATCAATGTTGGTATAATTTATACACAATTTTAAAAACGACTTCACTAATTCCGCTTCATATACGTAACATTAGTGGTGCATGCCAAAGTTTACTTCCTACGTGAATTTTACGAACAATTACTAGTATTTCCTAGCCTTATCTGAAATTGAAATCGGTAATACTGCCAAATACATTCCGCTGGATAAGATGCAGTTCAGTCGCAAAAATAGCGCCGGGGAATTATATAAGCAGACGGCGAGACTCGGGCCGTCTCATTACATACATTTCGTTGCCTTAAATAGTCCTTGAAAACCACAATTCCACGTAGCATAGCTTACCAAACGTATTGACTATATAATCAAAAATATATTTCTATTCGCAAATTTAGACATACCTCTATGAACTATTGTTATACCTTTGACCGAACAGACTCGATAGCCCTAGCTATCACTCTATATGCTCTGCCTACCCCGTAAGGCACCTGACGTTACGATGTAGTAATAAACTTTATAAGGCGCCAAACCCACTTTTAATTCAATATGTTTATGATGAATATAGACCACCTCGAATCGTACCGAATAATAATAAGTAAATTCGACGGGATGATTTCAACAGTTCAGAGCAGGGTGTTCATGTCGCTCTAATAACTTAGAGATAATAACGCACCAGTCAACGTGAAATCACAGTTAGCGAAACTGGAGCGCCATTGGCAAACATACTTTAATCGATTGTTGGCTTTCAAAATAGGTTAGCGAACTGGCACATCTACTCACCTATATGAATACGACGGTACACTTATATCGAGCCTCCATTAACCTCCACATTCGGTGGCTCTCCAGTAATTTGGTGGCAGTGTCAGCAGTGGCATTTAGTATACCATGATTAATTATTATTATTAAAACTGACGCCAGAGAGTACTGATTGCCTAATTCCAACGTGCTTCATCTAAATTTGCCACTCTCTTCATAAACGCACGCCGGATACACCTGACTCCCCCATCAGCCAATATATGACCCATTTGGTCAAGATAACTGAGTCTTGGCTACATCCATCGACATTCCCCTTATATATAATTCACTCTTTTATCTCCCATTATTCCACATGTCGTAATTATTGGGTGCTCTTTCTCATTCTTCCTCCAGCACTGACTACATCTTTCTTTAAACACTGTTCCGAAAAATTATTTATAATCGAAATATTATTTTATAATCTACTTTATACAGCGAATATGTACGCAATGCGTGAAACGTAACGAATAGTTCATGAAACAATTATTCGACATATCTACAACAACAAAAAACAAAAACAAGTCAGTATATAAATGCTTATATAAAAGCTTTTTGAGAAGCTTAAGTAATACAATAAAATGTGTGCAAGTACAGTTAGTGTTCGTTAAGAGCTCAAGCCGTGATCCACAGGTTGCATTGTGTGAAACAAAGCTGCGGCTTTTCAAAAGGTCTTTGAAACTACGCGTTTGTTCCGAGCACTTTCTCTTGAGCCAATAACTCTGTAGTCGACTGTACCGCCAATGTGCCCCTGGATTAATTATGTTAAAACATTTACCTCTCGTGCGTCACATTAGGTAGGTATTCTTGCGCACAAAATAATAATAAATAAAGAATATATGTATGTACATAATGCTAAAGTACTGTTATTTCTTAGTATAACTGCTTGGTTAGATGACTGATTTAAAGTGAGGTCCTGGTCCCGGGTCGAGTATTTTTGGATTTTTTTACTTTAATTTTCTAGTAATGGCTCGTAGTCTGTATTTGTGTCCGGTGTATGGCTATAGGCAACCCCATTTTTCCGTGGTGAACCTTAAATGTAACTGGCGAATCGTGAGAGTGTACTACATTCCTCTCTCTACCTACCTCTTCGAGGATTACAGGCGTGATGTTACGTGTGTTATAGCTACTTAACCGGGTGTACATACGCCAAGAAACAACAAAACTCTTATTGAAGTCGACTCCAAGAACACATGGACGACATATAGTAATAAATATATCGCCATATGCCGTCCAAATGCTGATGCGAAAAGTTCCCAATGTTATTCCCGGATATGACGCGCATGATGACCCGAATCATTGTTGCGTATTAAACTTTCTTTCATATTAACACATTTTGTGCAATATCGCACTTCTGTGACATTATGTTCTGAACAATGTCGACGGGACTCTGGATATAAATGTTATAGGCGTATTCTATGATACAATTTATTTTCGAACATGGTACCAATAGATCAAATGCCTAAGAACATTATTTATGTATCAGCCCAGGGTAGTGAAAGACGATCATTAAGAATTTTTCTAAATTACATACAAGTGGCCTAAATCAATACTAATAGTATTATTATAGCTTCGACATAATATACATATGCTTTTAGGACATAATGACACATGTTTAAAACCTTAAGGTCTACCTAGCTGGCTGAGTCACGATTGACAAAGTTCACATGATCACTGATACTATTTAAAGGTAGATACAGAGTGAGAGAGACGGTGAGAAAGTGAGAAATAGACAACTTTATAAAAAAATGTTGCTACAAAAAAAATACAAAATATATAATAACCGTCCATTCGTAATCGTATGCCGAACGTTAATAAAAGGAAGACGAAACATTTCATGATGCCAGCCCTTTTTTCGTATGTTTCGTATTTTAAACTGATTTCGAGTAGGTAACTTTATGACGTATAAAACGCATAGTTCTCGATCGTCGCTGCCTCGTGTGGATTTCTCCAGGTGTTAATTCAATCGACATAGATAAACCATGTCAACTTCAGTAAGTATCGTATTTTATAAATACTTACACGTTAAATGTAATTTAATTATATCTAATAATACATATATGTATATACATAATATATTCCCAAAAACACAGTGCCCAATATACAATAGTTTAATAGAACAATTATTAATTAAAATTAAATCTACCACAAATTAGAAAGAAAGAAAGAAAAATTGCAATATGTATACACCTATCCGTCATACAACCTTTTAGATATAAAATTTCAACAAATGGAACAATTGCAGACTGCACACATTACAAAATGGATCCTACTCAGCATTATGCTCAAAGTCCAGAAACAACCAGCGCTGGTCTTCCGTAGGGCCCGATTGAGGACGTCACGGGATGGCAGCCAATATAAACTATCAAAATCTATAAATAGTATAAGGTGCGCTCCACTAAGCATTCACAACGATTACATACATTACATAACAATACCATCTTGCTTTGACAGCCTTTTAGTAAAAGCAGACGGATTACTTAATATTTTTTACGTGCATATGTATGCACATAAATTAGTTATTTTTGTTTAAAAAAAACTAATTGAATTACGTATATACCTACATTAATTTTATTTTAAACCCCGAGAAAAAATTTCGCTAACCAACTAAAACCTTGAACAATAGCTTGTCATAGCTTAGTTGAAATAAAATGAATTACTGTTCTTAATTTAAAATTTTCATCTTAATATTCAAATTCGCAAAATAAATTCGCACGGGTATTCGCGAGTAAAATATTATACTGTGAACTTAGATTAATTCAAAAGTCGGAAAATACGGTATTTCCTTATATTTCTTTCCTTTTATTCTTTATATTTCGGTTCACACAAAATGGTAGACCGGTAACAAACGTGACCAGACATTTTTTTACGGAAAAAAGGAAAATTTTCGGGAACCTGCGAGAGCAAAGACAATTTTACTTGCTGTTTTCGAAGTCATCATTTAACAATATAAATTATATAGTATACTAGCTGATACCCGCAACTTCGTTTGCTTTTTTCATGATATTAATAATATACGTATATACACAGAAAACTTTAAACAAAAAATTTACTATTACTGATTAACCTTGGGCGAAAAACATTTGTACACTATTGACCTCGTTTTGTTTGATACAACCCGGATCTATCCTCCACCAAATAGACTAATGATTTAGTCATTGACTTGGCGCTCATTCGCAAGTATAGGTAAATGATATGCCACATCTTTAAGGATCGAGCAAATTACATGGCAGAAAAACATATGGGTTTACTTTAAACCATTCTCATTCAGGTTGGAGACCTGTTGGGCACGGAAGAGCGATAAAGAAGCTGACTTTCATGATCACCGGTCTGATCCGGACGGCTTGATGAACTAATCTGAACCTTAAAATTTATCAAAACAATATTTTACACTATAAACATAAAGGAAGTTAAACATGTCAAAAGTCCTAGTTGACAATAACAGGATTCTGTTGAGTCGGAACCAGAAAACGCACAATGCTGGCAGCGCGGCGCCGGCGCTACAGGAAACGTGTCGACAAACAGCAGCCCGCCCAGGATGCCACAACAAACGTAGTCATGTTAACCATATTTATGACAACCATAGCCATTGACCTCGGCATGCAATGCCCTTTTTTATTGTCTTCTTGCATTAGTCACAACAAACTTTATGTAGGCGATAATAGAGATGCCTTTTTAAAACATGAAAAGGCTACAATATTCACGTTTACCAATGCATCAAAAGTTACTTAACAGATTATAAAATGAAGAAGTAATTTGTTATTGTACTAATTAAAAAGGATGACACACTCCCGGCTTAAAGTGATGGTTCATCAAAAACTTAATGCAAGTTTAAGTAATGTATAACGCGATTGGCTTTCGGAAGCTGACCGCTAGTGAAAACTTCTTACGAGAGTTCGTTTCGTTTCAGAAGGCAGGTTAAACTGTCCGTTCATTTTTTGTCATTACATGATACTCAGTAAACCCTTAGACTATACAAACAAAAAGTTCGTGAAAACACAAACGAGAAACAGAATATGACATTCGATACTTAAACCAAAACAAGATTTTTCCAATCCGGCACCTAGTTTTGTAAGATTTAATCGTACTTCAATAAAAAAAAAAAAAAACCTATTTAAATGCATAGGCAAAAAGTGTGTAATAATCAATTTGCCTGCAAGTTAATCCTTGTAAAGACGTTGAAACTGTGGATTACGAATAGGTTCCCTAAACGGAATTCAGATTTATAGTCGAGCACCACCTTTGCAGACCGTGCTATAATTACCTCAATCAGCACACTAATCAGTTTCCCGACTCGGAACTAGTTCACAAACTTTAGAAAACATTAAATGTTACATTTTTATAATAATAAGCAAAATTTAAAATAATCCAAAACACCAACAAATTTCTATTGTATTCAATCAACAACATTACACGCAATCTATCAGGGTGATACTATGATAAATGTTTATTTAACAAGTTTGCGTACAGCAGTTAATCCGATATCTGGCATGTTTGCATTGTACATCATAGCGATGTTGATGCGGCTCACTTCTCAAATTCTATGTGCTCGCACGTGGGACTGGCCCGAGTGATCTGGGTCCGGGTCGGGGCTCGCGGTAACCTCGCTCGCTGCACGTTACGCTCGCTCGCACCGGCACAAGCTTGCGGCCAGCTTGTGTGCGGCTAATCGCTTGTGGCATGTGTAACTAGATACTTGAGTATTCGCTGACTACGAGTGCGGGATGCGAGAGTGGACGGCGGATTGAGACGAGTTGTATTCAATGTCGACGTGCGGTAACATTACACATAATACAATCGCTATGTAACTGTAAAGGAAGGCTACGTATGAAAATGACAATTCTAAATATATTTACTAAGTTTATTAGACTAAAATTAAAACTGTAACAAATATAACTATAAATATCATGAAATGTGCAAGTATATATTGTAAACTTCCCAGACAAATTGAGGACTTTATACCAATTTTATAATCTATCCAATACGCTTGAACAGAAAATCAGGCTCCTTTTTTTAACTTTTTCCTACTAGCATATTAAATTCCGACCCAATCAGTAGTTCTACTACTGAGTAGAATCTATAATTCGTTGATCTCCTTTTCGGATAACCCGGCACTTTATCTCCATCAGAGAGTTCCTGTTAATCATAATTATGTATAATTACACCTTATTCTCGTTCTTCTATTGGCTCTTCCTAGATTGAGAGGGTTGAGGCCATAGTCTTCCACATTGACCAACTAAATGGCAGACATCACTCACTTTAGGAACAAGTTCTTTGACGAACTCTAAGACGCGATGGTTTTATCACCATGTTTTCGTATCTAGGATTTAAACCCATAAATTAGGTGTATATAGGTATAGACATATAAAAATGTGTAGAACGTAACATCACGCCTGTAAATACTGAATAGATCATAAGCCTCCCCTGAGGGGTTATGCCCAGAATCCCCACGCTGGACACGCGGGTTGGGGATCGCGGAGCACGGCTTCTCGCACCGCCTATGCCGCTGCCCGCAGCCGGCCAGCGCATGTAGCTGTGCGCGGCCAGGCCGCGACATGTTGCGAGCTGCCAGCGCCGAGCTCAGTCGTCTCTTACGACATCTTGTATCCCGGCACGGGGTAGGGGACTGTATTCTCACTCTGCCCCGACACAGAGAATACATATATACCGCATTAAAATTATAAGGGATATCGAATTATCAATATCAATGATATCCCTTAACACTCACTTGCATTATTTTCCCTGCTACTGCAATGAGGCGTACTTGTATTAATAAAAACATATCATGTGTCGGCGCCAGACCGGATTTGTAGCCAGAACCAAGGGAGAAAAACAAGGGAATAACTGGAATGAATTCTGCGAGATCAGATATAATATGTCAAATGTTCCTTTTGTACGTAAGCTTCGTTGAAAGAAATTCCGTTAGGTCACTACTTTATCGAAAGAAAAAGAACTTTTGTCGTGAAATTTACATATTTAATTAACTGTTTATTAACATTATCCGTGTAACTAATAATTGATATATTATTATGATGATTTGTATAAAGGAAAGTAATAAAATCTAATATGTAGTTAGCCGAATGTGAAATACTCAAGCCCATAACTATTATGCATGTCCTGTTTTATAAAGCTAAGTAAGTAATGAAAATTCATTTGAAATGAATGTAAAAAAGCGAGATACGATGAGAATGACGACTGGAATTAAAGAAATAGAAAGTAATTAAGGTCGCATTAAAACAAGACTAGTTTTCTTTTAAACACTTGCAAGCTCTAGCCCAGTTTACGTCCGAAGTTTTGCATAAAGAGGAGGCAAATAGAAGTAGTTTCCTTAAAAATTTACTCTAAAATGTCTTCGTAAATACTCGAAATGTTTTACAAAAAAAAATCGAATTTTTAATGAATTAATATTAATGACTGAGAATTAAACGGCTAGACTCACGTATGTTTTTCGGGGTGGCCCGACTAGTTTCGGACCTGTACGAGG
>DWDW01000508.1:0-14513 GCA_018245635.1 Mimoniades versicolor eupheme | reverse complement strand
GATTACAGGCGTGATTTTAAGTTACATTTTCTAGTAGTGGGTCAGAGTATGGTTAATGATATTTAATATCTATAAAAATATTATTCTGCCCCAACATTTCCGTCTTATATGTATATCTATAGTACTTTTCTTCCGCCTCAACATGTCCAGATTATCTCCTTGCCTAATGAGTCACTTAAATTATAGCATGTTACTGATACACTAACACTTTGTGTTCAGTTAAATTTTTGTTCATCACTGTAAAATTCCATTCGTAAACATTTTATATACGTACCTATATAATTGGGCCAGTGGACAGAAATGGAAATAAAACTATCAATTTATACTTACGATATTGGAAGTAATAAAAAAATTTGCTAAGATTACTAACATGTTTGTTCGTCGTTCCATTGTCGGAAATGATTTGCCTTTCACAATTGGAAAATTTACACCTTTATAAACCAGAGTATATTTACAACATTGTTTTTTCCTAACATTGTTTGAAGATTCTACATACGGTTTACCGCAAACCCGCGGATTATATGTACTTCAGGGTTTATGATCAACGCAATGTATGATACATATCCAATTCTACAAATGTATTCAGCTTTTTTTAAAACATACAAAACAATAGGCGCATGAGTAATTGGCGGCCATAATGGGTTTTACCTACGATATGATTGTTCGTAGATACGCAAATTAACAAAGTATTGATATATTTACTAATTAGCTACTAATAATGTAAGTCGACGGCGCAGAATGTACGGTCAAACTCGACGGAGCTTATGTTTATACCCTTCTTAATGATAATGGTTGTGTTATTCAAATGTATAATATTATAAATAAATAAATCATGCGAAGGCCAATGATATTGGTCTTATTTGCATCATTCTTTTCAGCAGAAGTAATTCGCCTCACGACTAAGTTATTCAATCGCAAATATGGGAGCCTGCTTGCATTATACAAAACTTGTGACGCAGGATCCCGCTTGCATTACACTGGATCAGTAAATGCACTGCACTTACAAGTACTTAAAACTTCTAAAATTATCGAAATCGCGGACTCCCTAATACTCAAAGAATAATCTAATATGTTTGGAATATAATAATTTAAATTTTCTTACACCAGGATGTGTTCGATCGAAAGAACTGCTTACACCACTCGCTGACCTCGCGGTCGACTCGCTTAGTTCATATCAACTAATAAGGATAATCATTAATACGAAGATAGATCATAACGAGCCCGCTTGTTTAAAATAGTGCCACTCACAGCACATCGATTAGATCTTAGAGCATCAAACAATGTAATCCTGTTATTTATATTTGAAAATCCTTTAACATGGCTATTGTTCCGTATCTATCAGATACATATGTACATGATAACAGATACATATACATATATGTAAGCTTCTGGCAAAGATGAATAATGCTACTATCTTTATATATATCACGGATCACGTTTACATATAACATAATTATACCTGAATGTACCTGTATCAGTGCCGCCGCGACCTCTCTGTAATCGGCGGCGGTTCAAGATACATCTCGGGTAGGTGCAAAACTAGTGCGAAAAAACAACATACCTATGAGTTAAGCCAGCAAGCTATTTATCACACAATATTATCATTTACCTGCGCGTTTTTCTTAGAAGTATGTAGAAATTCATTATATTACCATAATTGTAGTAGTAAGTTTGATATACAGGTATGCATATGTACATCAAACGTTTACATTGTTTTAGAGGAACACAATAATAATATACAAAGGCTGGATAAAGCTAGTACTCAAGATATGAAGATATGATAGCATTTGTATGACTAATCTTACGCTGAACGTGTCCTATTGAGGTTAGATATATGCGTTTTATATATGATTTTTGTACAACAAACTAATACACGAGGGTTGAGTTAGATTAGTCCTTAACATACCAGCGTACGTATGACTCATCCTACACACAAAAACTGGCCCATTAAGATCACATAATGTCCTTTACCTGTCACGAACTAAGTCGAACGACGCTATACAGCTATTAAAACTGTGTTATCGAGTATATTTTCGGTTATAAAATTGCTATACATCGTACGTTATCACAGTTTCACATTCTCGAACGTGTGTTTAATCGGGTGTCCACCTATGTATATGAGAAGCCGTAGCAATGGTTTAGCCCAGAATAATTTTTATTTGGATTCTACGGTTTCAGATACCGAAACCTTAATTTACCTAGTTACCACATTTAATTTCCGAATTATAATTTTAATTATGTAAATTGTATTGTTAAATAATTACAATATTGTGCAATACTTTTATTAATGTACAAAAATATATGGTTAAATAAATAAACAAACGTTGTAATGTTTTTTTTTTGCTTTTTAAAATATGTATTTAAAACATGAATATTGAAAGAAAGAATTAAATCAGTGACTGTGATACTAGCATTTGTATATTTTGAACATTTTAAATTTATATTATACATTGATAATGCATTGAATTTTAATAGTTTTCAAAGTGCATCATTCATAACTACGAAACAGTACCTAATTAGTCACCTTGTGATTTCAACAGTCGTATCCATTGGTGAACTGCATGATAATGTATTACAGAAGGAAATTCCATAATTACGCGGGACAAAAATGTCGGAAATTTTATATTACAAAAAGAAACGAGACACGCTTATGAGGAAGCCAAAGTTGAAGGGAACTTATTAAGGAGCAAATAAAGTAGACCGGAAGTACACGATTAGTGTTGTTCTGAGAAGTCGTGTCGATGGGAGGGAAAATGTTAATATAAGCGTACCGTTAATTGAATCACCGAGTCCCTAAACGCGTTAACATAACAAAAGGCTGAGAATTGTTGTTCTAATAATTAAATTAAATCTTTATCTCTTGTAACCACACTCTTTCGTCGCATGTTTACAAAAACTAGTATATCCAAATATACACACGATTATTTAATATTTAACACTTTGTTAAGTATTAATCAATACATTTTGAAAGGTATCACAATTGTTACGTTTTTATGACCTTCGTTTGTGTTGCGTACACGTATTCATAGGTAAACACTTCAATAAACAATAAAATGTAGTTGAAGAGTTGTATAGATAATAGAGATATTTCGTTCTAAATTGAGTTTTCACGAACCATGGCACCTTGCCAATGTTATATGAAAAAATATATATACCGATGCATATACACATAAATAAGACTGCGGTGTCTGTTAGTGATTTCGACACAATGAGTTGTTTTATCTTGATTTTGATTATATGGAGATTGCTAGATGCAAACCTATGCTATTAAAATGACTGGTTCAGGCTATCTTCCAAACGTTCGAACGACTAGAAATGGAATTTCGTTGTTAAGAGGATTTTTTGTTGATTTAATTACTAAGCGTAAAAGGCGAAGCATGGGAGCGGGTACTATAGGTACGTCGCTGTCTACAGCTTCTAGGAAATACATACTAAAACTGTTACTTAAGAAAAATTCAACGGTACCCGATGTGAGAACTGAATCCACGACCTATTCATCAACAGTTGCGCTTCCAACCACTGAACAATAAAGACAATGTTGAATTACTAAAAATATTTCAAATAGACAGTAGATAATAGACAGCATTTAATAAAGGAAACAACCATTTACACAACAGGTTCATCTGCCAAGGCGTATCAAAGGGCACGGCTCGTGACTCGTGCGGGGCAATTGGCTTAAACGGATCGGCCCAATTGCCTTGTTATAAATTACATGTGCAAGATGACATGTCTCGGGAGCATTCGCCGTCAAGATTAGAGATTTGACGTATATATGAGTACTCGTATGTCAGACACAGATTAGGAGACCGGGATTATTTTCGCTGCTCAAATAAACGAATGAGGTGATTTCCTCCCTCCCGCTCCGTAGTGCGCTACGCATTGGCGGCTACTTTGCCAAACGTTGTTTACATCAATTAGATAATATTTACTTAACTGCCCTCATTTTACTCACAATCTCGATTTCTGTGTATCACTACATAATTTGGTTAATCAATTTTTTGTCTTCCATAGATATCCTTAAAAATAATTATATTACTTCGATACGCTAATCGACATAAAATATTTTTCCTTTTAATCTTAAATTCTTCATAATTGACTATACACTGGAATGTAACTGAACACGCCATAATAAAAGAATTTCTAAGCTTATATGGGATTTTTTGTTCAAAAGTTGTGGAGAAAAACTAAGTAATTCAAATTGATGCATATGAATCAAGCCTTTTCATCCAAATAAAAATAACCAAATAGGCGATGTACTGCAGGGGCTTTTTGAGCTGTCGTTCGAGTTTGTTTATAAATTACTTCTTCTGTTTTTTCTATTTTTTATCATTGTATTTATACTGACTATATCAACGCGCTGACATACACATATGAAATTTTATAATAGATGCTGTGCCTACAGTCGAATTTAATAAACGAATGTTGCTTCATACAAGGGCATGAGCATTTTATTATTAATAAAAATTTAATAATAACTTCCTGGACTGACTGATAATAACTTGACTGCTTCGGTCGTCGCGTTGGTTACAAGTGCGACTGCCGAACGGGAGGTCCTGGGTTCGATTCCCGGGTAGGGGGCACTACTAAAATTTTCTAAATTAGATTTTGTAGTAGTGGCTCGGAGTCTGTATATGTACCCGGTGTACCACCTATTCTACAGTGGGACGTAAACGTAACAGACGAAACTTGGGAGTATATTACATTCCTCTGCCTACCTCTTCGGGGATGACAGGCGTGATGTTACGTTTTCCTAAATATGATGTAATGCAATTTTTACTAATAATAAATATATGAAACATTCAGCGTTAATATTGAGAGCCATTGTAACACGCTTATATTAGTTTCACCTGTATGTCTGTAACTGTGTAACTATGCAAACGACTCTTCGGAGTCGATTTTTCCCTGATTCTAGTGATCAGATTTAATTGAAGCTTGGCACATAAGTGAAGGGCCGAGGATAATACAATAATTTAATATCGGTTTCGTAACATAGATTTTTTGCGTGGGAGGGGCTTTAACCCGCCGCACAACCATCGAAATGCTGGAGGGCCACACCCTACTTTGGTCAGTGAGTGCATCGGACTTAGCCAGTGGCTAACTAGGCTGTACTACCGACCCCAGCGTGAGAAAATTCATGTCTTTTCAACTAACATTTATGTTTTTTAAACGAACACTGCATTTTTGTTTCACTACTTTCATTCCGAAATACAGATTTAGTTTAAAAGTGTCATACCAAGCACCCCACGTTTTTAGAATAGTGACATTAATTTTCTCGTCAGTAATTTTATTCCTATGTTAAGATTTATTTTTTACTTTTTAGTAAGATTAACGCTAAAAACGTTTTTTTTAGTTTTTTTTTTAACTTTGATTCCTCAACAAACTGCAGATCGTTCGCAGGTCGCGTCACGTGGCGCTTAACACGCCATTTTGCAAACATGCCGCTTTTATTACGTATTACGTAGCATTTTATTAAATATTAATGTATATGTATGTATCAAATTGTTTAAAAATATTATTAATATTTATATCTGAACCGCTATTAAAAATTCACCCTACTATGTATAAGCACCATGGTTCATGTGTGGTTAATAGTGAAGATTATTAAGGTTACTTCATAGATAATAGAACGAAGCTTTAAGGGGTACCTACCCCAACCCCAACGCCCTACATACAAATTTTTATCATATGTGAGAAAAAACTTAAAATTTTCTTCGCATTATATTCATTGTATTTACAACACATCATCGGCGTGATGAAAAAGGATTTATTTTATCTTAAGTCCCTGATCACCCAACACCACAATCGATTATTATTGGTACGAAGTTGTATCAAAAGTAGGTCATAGTGAGTGTTTTTAGCTTGTGGTGCATTGTACAAAAGTTCAATGTCCTCCTTCAAACAATATCCAGATACTAATGTAATTTTTCTAATGAATGTTCTGATAGAGACAACTGACTATTTGCCAGGTGTAGAGATACAATTTGGATATTAACATTATTATTATAAATTGATACATGATATAGTATTATCGAATAGCTAAATAGTAAAATGAACAAGAAAATCTCTGAAGAAATATGTTGTGTAGATTACATAGAATATCTACAAATGAATATTAAACATGCCAAAATTTTCAGACTTGAGAATACTAAAAAAAATTTATAAGTACAAACACTACACTTTTCTGCTACAGTATCATTTATATTAAATATGTTTCAATTTAAGGCTTCATTACTACTAATTATTATTGTGTGAACTATCAACACTAAAAGTCTTCTGTAGTCCTGTATGAGATTTTATCAATCACTTTTTTAATTCCTTTATATTTTTGTTAATAAAATGGCTGTTAATTTTTGAATTATTATGTTATTTAAATTAGAAAAATGTGGTACTTACAGTGACAATCATGCAGTGATTCTCCTTAACAGCACCACAGCAACCGAAGAATGCCACGATAAACACAATCAGGCCAACGATGATCAGAACCATCGGTGCCGATGTGTAGAATTTCTCATCTGTCAGGTCAACGTAGGGGTTAGCTCCAACTTCAGCTATCCCCCCAACTATCACGATTATCAGTCCTGTGATCTAAAACATTGAATATTCCTCATAATAAACACACAAAAAGAATTTTATCACCTACACTTGTGATCAGGGAGTACTACAGTATATAGGTAGAATCTAGGTACAATTCCTGCACTAACCAGCTAGCCAACCTCTGGAAATATATTTTTTTAGTCTCATCAACTCAGGTATTAAATAGTAATACTAATATTGCAAGGTTGAGCAGGAGTCTTGCAATGTGATATACAAGTAGTTGCAATTTCTAGTAGTCCTAAGTATTCAGAGAACAAAATACAAAATTTATTATACAAGCAGTAGTTAAATTCGATTTATTAACTTATTTCTTTGGTAATTTTCAAATAAAAGGATTTGTTTTGCAATACAGCCAGTATTTCCTCAGCAGAATTCCTTGTGTCTCACTAGTATGGCCACTGGCAGTAAATTTTACAGCATATTTCAAAACATAACTACAGAGAAGATTAGGTATATGTAGAAATCATGTCACAAATATTTAGTCATGGTAAATGTTTCTTAAATGAGCTAATCACCTTTTTACAATAACACAGACCTGAGAGTCTACTGTGCCTTTTCAAGCTAGAACACCATAATGAAAATTACAAAAAGCATTCACTTTCATAACATGTAAAAGATATACATATATTTATTATAACATATTGTCTGGTGTTCTGCACCTATTAAACAACAATTGTAATTCTGCATGACTTATGTACCTCATTACATTTATGTTATTTTGTTTAGTTAGTTGAATGAAGAAAGTTTGCATACCAGAATTGGAAGGGCCAAGACATGTGTAAAAATTTGTTCATTCTGCTTCATTATACTCATGAAATATTGTCTACATATTATTAAATAACAAGGCCTACATCTTGCATATTCCAATTAATAATAATAACATATATGCTCTGTAATTTTATAATTAAAATCGGGTGACACGTTAAATAATAAATTAATTTACGTCAAAACTAAAGTGACTGTATGTGCAATGTCGATTCACTGTTATATTATGACCAATAATTATAATTACACATTTCAACCTCCAGTTTAAAAACAACAAGTCAGCAGAGAGACCGGTTTAGGTGATTTTAATAACATGCGAGTGTACGTGGTATCGTATGTTTCTCTTTGCTCCACGTTAATTCCTACTTAATTCATGTGCAACCTGTTCCACGAGAATAAAATATAGCTGGACAATTTTGCAACCGTTAAATCATTTATTTATTTGAGTGTTAATTTATTAACGCCAAAATGTGTATACACGTGTAATAAAATTTGCGATATCACGTACATTATAAAGCAATTAAAAGCCAGTTGACGGAAAGAAGAAGGGTGGGAGGCTCTCAAGGAAAAGGTACAAACACTTACCGCGAACAAAAGATTGACGCAGAATAGTAGATATTTAACACACGACATTCCCGGTCCAATAGCCATTTTTAAATCTTGATGCCTTCAAAAGTTAAAAAACTTATCTGGAACAAAGTAATTTTGTATAAATTCTTTGTACTAGTTCTCACTATGTCGTTTTAAAAACATCGATTTGCTATGTTGACTCAACTAGACAACTACGCAAGCTACTCTGTCTATAGGTTTTTTCATCACAAATAATATATATTGTGAAATTTCATATCTTATTATCAGTAAATTACAGTTCTAATAACAACTAAGCGAAATATGTGATTATTACAATTCTTACCCTCAATTATTATGATTTTGACGGTAGCAAAAATAACGAATAGCACACAGTGTTCAACACGACGCCGAACGACCACACGAAACAAACACTCACAGCACGGGGACAAGCCGAATACTACGTCAATAACAGCGTTGCCAATGCCTGTTCTCTTAACTCCCTAAATTAAAGGCGAAATTGCCTAAATTCGGGGAGAACAAAATCTCCACGTATAGAAATGTATAAATTTCATTGTAGATTTTTGTTTATTGTCAATAAGGCTCTTGTAAATTTGACCTTAAATTACTATTTAAGCATGCTACACGTATCTATTAAAACATTTTCGTGGATATATCTCTCAATCTTTGTTTAATGTAAATATAGACATTATAGACAAACATTATTAAATTTGGTCGGTTTCTTTTACGTCGCCAAGGCAATATTTAAATATTTACTTATTCACAAATTTGTCATATTTGTCATTTGTCACATAATCGAATGGAAACAAACACTATGCTCCAATTGAATTGAAATATCCTGCAATTCGGTAATTCCCCACAAATCGGCAACGTTCAAACGTTGGTCAATACAAGAAACGGTAAATAAGGATGTGGCTGTGTTACTAGCAAAAATATATGATTTTCTGTTTTAAGTACTCTCTTATTTTTAAGGTCTTTAAAAAACATGTTTCATTAAATGAAATTTACAATTTTAATACTTTTTATTTATTTAACATGTAATTCGACACATAACAGAGGGAATTTTATTTTAACAGAACATTTTAAGTAAGAGAATGTAAAGTTAGCAAATATTCTGCATTATGGTTTTTATTTCTTATTTGTGTAGGCTACGTATTAGTACGTATTAACTATGACAGTATTAGTTACAATCAGCTGGTGAAAATAATAATAAATGAATACAATCTGTGACATAAATGAACCGACTTAAAAATTAATTTTTAAAGAAATCAACATCTTTGGAGTTGTTCATTCTTTTTAATTATTTGTTTATTTTGTGTATGTAAATTTTCAGATAGATACAATACAAAATTATAATTAACATCCAGCTTCAAGGCAAGGGTTTCGAGGTGACTAAAATAAAAAAATACAAGCAATTGAGAACTTCCATTTTAGATGCCGGTTAATTATTAGTTAGTTGTAGTATTAGACATTCCTTTAAAATATTTTGATGGGTGGTTGCGTTCTTCTTCGTTGAGTTGATAGCTGATCGTGAGTGATCAGCTGTCGTGGTGAAAGGATTAGTCATAGTCAGTGTTAAGGTCTAGCTAGTTTCGAAATGGGTGGTTAAAAACGGGGTGATTACGAGAAAATGTGCAAGTAATTCGATGTTATCATCCAGTTTGCAACATAAAGTGCATCATTCAAATTGCATCTACTTCTGATAAAACTTCGTTTAGTGAGTACGCCTTTTATTGAAATAAAAATCTTGTTTTTTTCAACAGTTAATTTAATTTTATGTAATTAGTTAGTTGAGGGTTTTGCTGTCATCTGGAGACTTTTACTTGGTTCGTGGAGACAAAAGTTTGAGAACCCTGTCTTAGTCTATGCTCGCCGGAGCGCTACGTGTGAAGACGCTGGCGCCTGCTGCTTCTAGCCGTGCCAGTCAGGTGACAGCCAGGACAAATTACCAGGCTCACCACCTATTCCACAGTGGGACGTAAACGTAACTGGTGAAACGTGGGAGTGTTCTACATTCCTCTGTCTGCTTGTTCGAGTATTACAGGCGAGATGTTACCATATGAATGACAGATGGTTCGTAGTAAAAGCTCGCAATAGGCTAAACGCCCCCTCTCACTCGCACTCGCTTGAATTGTCGCCTCGCGCTCTCTCCTACAGTGGCTACAGTAGATATTTAAGGTGTCTAGCAAGACGTAGGGACCATTAAAACTATCTGGCTATGGAGGTAACATCTTTTTATAGGTCTCCAAATAACATATATAAAGTTCATCTTTTATTCACTCACCTTTACTAGGTAGTAAATAGGTAGTTACCGGCCGAAGCCACCGCGAACCAAACCCCATACTTGCTGATCATTGTTACCTGTGTTAGAGGTACTCACAGAAAAACTTTCAGCTTTTATAATATAACGATGGCCTGGGATCCGCAGGCTCTTGGTTGGCTCTTGGTTGGCTCTTGGTTGGCTCTTGGTTGGCTCTTGGTTGAGTAAAAAATAGGATTGGAAGGATATGCTGGATATGGGATTTTTTTTTAATTAAAACTATCTTTTATTTATTAATTTTATTAAAACTGTATCCTCGATTACAATTCTTATATGAATGGAACAATTTATCATAACGTTCAAGTCGAATATATAAGTATAAAAAAATTATACGTAATTACCAAAGTGACTACAGGCCTCGGCGAGCATAAATTCAATTACGATATTGTTATTATTATTATTCTAGATCATTATTATGGTTCTGTACGGTAATACGGTTTTTGTTCAGCTGAGTTTCAGTTTCAGTGTTGTAAAGGCTAAATATAATATGTACTTCTTATGTTATCTCTTTTCATTCTACACTCATACATTTTGTAATGTATAGTGAAAATATAAAGCTTAAAAGTTACAAATGAATAACTGTTGCTCACCATTTTTGCAATAAAAGTAGAATGTTATAATTATTGTTATATGATCGTCATGCCATAACCATTCTTATGATGAAAAAAGATCCTACTACAGGATATGATGTGTCATTTTGCGAGCGTGAAGTGCTTAGCACTACCGTTATACATAAAGTGACGTTCATATCGCACGTGAAGTGAAACGGTCTTACACTGGCTGGTTATAGAACTACATAATTATGTATTAAACATTATCGTTCATGATAGCCGGAGTGTTTACATACACGTACTGAAGTGGAACTGCAATTTTATTGACGACTGATAAAATATTATTGACGAACAATATGGCATACGATTCGAGATTACTTTTCATTCGAATGTTAAATAAAAATATTGGAATCATCCGTTCCCATTGTTTTGGAAGAGGCGTCTGTACTATGCACTTACACGAGCATAGCGTTAGACCGTATCTTTTTAGGTAGGTATTTAAATCGAAATTTAATTTAAATTTAAAAGAAATATTATTCCCTTATTCGAAATTAATGGACGTCCGCATTACAATAAGTACGTTTAAAGTCATCTCATTTCTGATTCAGGGCCGTATGTTTTACGAATAATTCCAAAGCAGAGTTGTTCACGGAGGTATTATGGCAAAAAGTCATGAATAACGTAATAAGTTTATGATATAATACATATTATATTACCAGTTTCATTTTGTTTTATTTATATATTTTATTTATCCTAATAAACTAGCGAAAAGACTAGGAGATAGTCTACCTGAATAAAAACTAGATCCACCTGTACGCTTTTTATTATCATTTTCATCGTCACTCTTGGTATAATAAGTTTCGGTTGTGGAATTCTCGTTTGGAAAGTCATCATCCATCCGGAGAACCACCCTATTTATACCTTTTGTAATTTTTTTACAACAGCCCTCTTGATGGAGCAGCGTGGAAGTGGTGTTGCAAGAAATTTTCGTGTCGTTTACGGTTTTTCCCGACAAGCAACAAGAGGGAGGAATTATTAGCGATTTATTCAACCAGTCGTTCGGTCCCATCCAACCGCAGCAATTGTGCTGAAACGTAAAGGTTAAACTCAACTAACGGCTAATTTTATTAAATTGGGCTTTGAATAGAAATTATGTTATATGATGTACGTTCGAACACAGCACTGGGCAAATTGAGGGATTTTTAACTGGTTGAAAGTTCCAGGTTTTCGAGAGACACCAACACCTTCAATATTATAAGTGGCGAGTGCTGTCACTGTTTTTTTTATGTTTGTTAGTTCGTTTCTCCGAACTGGGTGAACCGATTTCGATGATTTGTTTTGTCCAGTTTTGTCCAGTTCTGACTATGGGATTGGCATCCATGACAAAACCGCATACCTAAGTCTTAAATTTGCATTAAGTGTGCGCGCGACAAATGGACGAATACCTCAACATAAATAACAGGTAACGAAGAGGTACGAAGAGGTACGCAGAGGAATGCAGAACACTCCCACGTTTCACCTGTTACGGTTACGTCCCACCATGGAATAGGTGGTGAGCCTATTGCCATGCATCAGGCACAGATCCAGACTCTGAACCACTACTAGAAAATCTGAATTAGAAATTTTTTGTAGTGTTCGACCCGGGAATCGAACCCGGGACCTCCCGATCGGCAGTCGCACTTGCAACAAACACGACCAACGAGGCAGTCAACACAATATAAACGAAATATTGTAATCTCTATATTTCACACCTGATATTTCATTTTACTGTCTCGATAATGTTTATTCTCGTAACAAAAAATGTTTATCGTCATTCGTATTGCAACTTGCGGTGTTTCTCGCTCAGAGGGTTAAGCGTAGGAGATGCCATGTAATAAAAGTCTTCCGGTAAGGCTTTAAAAACAATGAATATATCCATTAGCCGCTGTCATAACTAAACTCATTTAAAAAATATCTATTTAAAAAAAAGCTCTATTGATGCTTACTTTGGTATTAAATGGCCGGATGTGGAGATGTCATAAAATATAATTAATAATATTATTACATATTATAATTTTATTATTACTTATAATTAATATTATTATTACAGATTATAGAGCTGCCTCGTTGGTCGAGTGATTGCAATGCGCGACTGCTGATCGCGAGGTTCTAGGTTCGCTTTCCGGGTCGGGTACCACCGATACCACTGCTTTTACTAATTTACAACTTCTAGTTGAAATTTCTACATAGTAGCGGCTATATTTCTGGACCGTGTATGACAATAGGTCCTTTATTTCATGGTGGGATGTAAACGTAACTGATCGAATGTAGAGTGTACTACATTTCTCTGCCTACCTCATCGGGGATTACATGCGTACTGACGTTTTTTGTCAATATTGTGAATACAGTTCAATATACGTTCAAGATAACGTTATTAGATGATCTATTTTTGCTACGAAGACATTATTTTATCACGCAACGTGTTTTTTCAACAGCTACATCAATCGGTGTTCTTGGTCCATTAGAAAGATCTGGCACAAGTTGCTATTAGTTTATAACGTGTTTATTGTCCAATCTTTTTTTATTACGTTCTCTGAAGCTAAGAAAATGTATGCTGCTTTTATTATGTCATTATTTTAGTACAATTGTATTAATTTAATTCATATTTATCGTTTTCTTACATTCGTAAAATAATAAAATTTGCGAATAAATCAGTGGCGAGTTATTGTAGAGGTAGATGTCCTGCGGTGGTTAGAAACACGCCGATGATGATAATGAAATAAAATTTGTACCTGCCATTTTTATTTTCTTGAACATACATACATTAAATTGTAAAATAAGTTATATGAAGAAAAACAAAGCCAAAAGCGTTAAAAAGCAAATTTTTTTAGAAGATACGAAAAGTAATAATTATATATCAAAGAAATAATACAAAGAAAAAATTATATATCAAACTGAATTGTGAGGTTCGTCAATAATAATGCCACATTTAATAATATATGTAATTTAAAGGAACATAATTCCACTTGTAATTAAGTTTAAGGCTACAATTAAGTAATTGCTAGTTTTTTAATTATATATCTCTTGCTAATAATATATTTCTTGTAAGTATAACTATTCGATAAAAAAATATATACATATGTGTGTGATACGCTGTTTGTACTTACTAATTAGAGATAAGGCCTTCTAAAGCCGTAGGGCCCCATGTCCACAGTTAGTATGCTAAGGCATCACCGCCATCTATTTGCATTGTAATGTTCGGGTTTAAAGAATGCGATGGATACATTAACGCACCAGGCATTCTGGCACAGTTACCAAGGGAGCCAAGGTGATTGTCTGAGCTGAGTGCATCTTTATTCATGTCCATGTCATACCATTTTATTATCGCTGAGTGTGTACTGCCGTTTGTTATTCCAGTAAGTATTTTTACATAATTTATGTGATTGATTAATGCTGACACAGAAAATTCGAAAATCTCATTTAACATGTGTATTATAAGACGTCCAATATGGATCTAAATATGCAAAATAAAATTATTATACTTTTTGTCAATTCAAGTAATAGATGTCAATGTAAAAAGGCGAAAATAAAAGAGTATAATTGAGTAAAATAATACGAGTACGTACTGATATTGTCTAAAAAAAAATTGAAAATGTCTAACAAAGTATGTGTCTGTGTTTTGAAGGTAACCTTAAGTATTATTTATTTGTGGCCGG
>DWDW01000507.1:0-14515 GCA_018245635.1 Mimoniades versicolor eupheme | reverse complement strand
TAAATTTAAGAAATAAAAATAAACTTGCAGTGCCCACTATTAGACTTCATAAAGTGTCTAACTCGTTTGTAGGTCGAAGTATACGCTTTTATAATAAACTACCAAACGACGTGGTAAGTTTGTCAGTTTGTAAATTCAAGAAATACTCGTATATTAAGTGTCGACTATGTCAAAAAGCCTATTACTCGATTGCAAATTACATGCAAGACACTGACGTTTGGAAATGAGTTCTAAGGCTTAAAATTATACATAATTTATATCTTAACATAAGTGCTTATTTTGTAAAGATTTAGAAGCACACCTATGGAGTTTCTTTCGCCGCTTATTCTTCATAGCGAGGCATTTTCCGAAGCGGTGGTAGTTTCATCTTGACGTGCAAAAATTTTTGAATAAATGATATTTGAATTTGAATTTGATGAATTGAAATCATGAACAACGTCGTCCGCTTGCGTCTGATTTCAAAGTTTCCCAAAAATCTAATTTATATCGCTTTGTTCAAATTGGTTTGAAAATATTAAAAATAAAATTAATTCATTTTAAGACGAACATTGTGAGATAAAATTTGCACCATATTTTAAACGAGTTACATGTATTTATTTATTTATTTATTTATTTATTTAAAAAAAGTATTATAAATAAAATACTGTGGTTTGAAAGCTAGGTATATTCCGCCCCCGCAAACAATGCTCGCACGCGGTACCGTGTAAATATTTACTTTTCAGTAGAGAGTTCTGTTAGCGCGTTTCAAATCAAAGGCTTTGAAAACGACATTATTAAGAGCAACGCTACTAACAAGTCGTCGTAAAAAGTGCCGAATACGAGTGGAAGAAATGAGAGAATGGATGTTATTCGCAATAAAGCCCACGATTGTGTAATTTGAAGCGATATTGTTAAGGGCACTGGTGCACGTGGCACGTTCGCGACAAAACTTAGTAATAGATACAATTGGTCAATTCTGAAGTGATTTCTGTTGGTACTGTGAAGGAAATTGTCGCGGAATTTTAAAGTGCCGTGTGCAAACAAATATTTATAATTATTACTATATGCATAAATGTATAATGTATATATGTATGTATAATGTATTTACAAAATGTAGGTCCGATATTTACAGGGTATCTTAAGTTTTAGAAATTACAATTTGCAGACACATGTATAGTAAGTTTTTACAATATGCTTAATTTTTAACAGAAATCATACATTGTTAATCTTATAATTCATACATTTTCGTAGCGGTCTAGCATGGTTTTGGAAGTATGTGTACATTCTTATCTAACACGGTACAGAGTGATCCATTAATTATACTGTCTACTGGCATCGTTGATGAATGGAATAGATATTGACGTAGAAATGTAACCTTGTATTAAGTAGGTACGTCATTTAAGACCGCAAACGTGTTTGTGTCTTGAAACGGCTTAGGTAAAATTAACTGCAATGCGTTGTAATACGATTAAGACAGAAACTAATGTTGGAAATGTTATTATCCAGCCGATGGATATTATGTCGTGTTGCAATTACTGTGGTTAAATTGTGGCCGAGTTTAGTACCACGTTTGCTTAAATACAAGTTTAGGGGCTGCATGAGAATTTGAAATTGAAGATTTTCAGTCTTGGGGGAGAATTGAAGAGTAGGTAATATTTATATAATCGGACATCGGCATATCTTAATTAGATTAGATGTTGTAAAAAAATGTTTCTTGAGGTGTGTGAAGTCCGCCAAATCGTACATGGCCGGCGTGTCAGACTATGGCTTTTATTTCCACATTCTGAGAGGAGACCCGTGCTCCAACAGTGGAACGATAAAACAGTCGGAAAAAATAATGCTAAGTGTATGTGATGTTAATGGTGAACACATGGAAAAGGAATAATAAGCTTTCACAATTGTTGCCTTATTTCAAAATACAGATATCTAAATAGGACTTTCGGCGTTTCTTTCTGGGATGAGTCAGCCTGGCACGGATGAATTCTGTTTGGATTCTCGGAGCCTTTCCAGCCTTTCGGAGCTTTTCCTTGCGGGCAAGCCATCGAAGTTTTAGTACATTGTAATCCACAATCTCTCCGTGAGTACCAGTATAACTTTTGTAGGTTTCTCCCTTAAACCCTTTCAACAAAAAAGGAGCTGATTCACAGTTAAAATTAAACACAAATTATAATCACAACCGCTTAAGGGCAAAAACAACCTCCGTAGTGGTTTAATCTACCTTGAATATCTGGATAAAAGGGTTGTAAGGATTCTCGACTTTCCCCATTTCCCTTAATACCTTTAGTCGCACATATAAATATGCAAATGACGGCTCTAGACCCATTTCAAACGTACTCGTCAACCACAGACAATTCCAATATGCTAAGGATGAATATATAGGTATAATAAAAGATGAATAAGGATGAATTATAGGACAAAAGAACCGGTGTTATCTCAAATTTACTGCGATGGTACAGTCCATGACGCGATAGGCATTAACCATCTCAAATATTTTTCATGAAGTCTCTTTCATGCGTCTTGAAGTTTCATTAAGGAAATAAAGTAATCGCACACATCTTTATTAATATAATGAAGCTGAAGAGTTTGTGTTTGTTTAGACGTGCTAATGTTATACCAGTTGGATTCCAGAATTTCTTCTTGCATAAATTTGTTATTCTTATTGACGAGGAACGTTATACGCGAACTAGAACTGTTGGCTAGTCCTATATAATGATACTCGTGTATCTACGTATTTATGTATACTCTTGATTTATACAAGATTTTTGAACTAGATATTGAGAATCTGAAAAATTCTAAAAGTTAGTATATGATATTCAACAGTAATCTCAGTTGAATTACTTTTGTAAGGGTGGAACTTTTCTCGGATCTTCACGATTGAGATACGTCTGCAGCTTTATCATTTCTGAAGCGTTAACTTTGACAAGGATTTTAATAAAACTTTACTTATTGACTATATTTCATTATCATCTAGTCCAGATTGTGATTTTTTTCGAATTATGTTCTAAATTGTGTGTTCTAAATCTAAATTGTGTTTTCGAATTATGTTCTTAATAAGTTTGTTCGTATTATGTTTAAAATTGGAATAAGCATATTTGAATCGTGTTCAATATAACCCTGAAGTGGTAACGAAATTGCTTGCATTGTTGAGCTTTGTTTTTTGATATAATATGTATACTTATTAGAGGTGTAAAATCGTACCTACCTCGTTACTAACTGTGATAGTATGAAGCCTTTCTCCTTTTCACAGGAGAGTTGTAAAAGAAATGGATTCATGAAATGATCTCTAGACTCAAAACAGAATATCAATACGATCAGTATAGGTATTCTAATAGCTAAAGTTAGCAATATTAATAGATATTCGACCATATACATAGATATACAATAATAATTTTTAAGCAGCAACATTCTACTAGAACACAACCTAATGGATAAAATTAGTGCTTGTAATGAAATATTAAATAATATGACCTTTTTTAGTATTAGTTGTGAATATGATAAATACACAAAGATTCCTTTTTAATATAATATGACATGTTTCATATAATACGATATGAAGCCTGTGTTTTCCCGAAGAGGTAGGCAGAGGAGCGTAGCACCTAATTTTCACCAGTTATGTTAAAGGTATGTCCTATGGAACAGGATGTAAGTGTGTTGCCAAGCACGGAGCACAAATCCAGACTCCGATCTAATACTGGGAATGTCATGCTAGGAAAATCTAATATTACTCTGCCTGAGCCCAGGATTGAATCTCTTGTACAGCAGTCGGGCTTGCAACCGCTACATCAACGAATGAGTGAACGTAATTAAATATAAAGAATATTTTTTGTAATCATAATAAAAACACACATGTTTTCTTTTAACTCTTTTCCGACAATGCCCGCATATCTCGATGCGATTTAATCTGAAATCTAGTTTAAAATTGTGTTAATTGGCGATTGTGTGGTTTTTCTCGTTCAAGGGGTCCCAGCAGCTCAGCGAAGTTTTGTATATTTTATAGAGAACTTTATTGAATTGGCATGTCATGATGTTATAAATTTAATAAGTAATTGACTAAATATACACTGGGGTCATGATTTGAATATTCACTGAATATTTGGAAAATGCTTAGTATACGAAATCCTGTTATGCGAAAAGCCGCGTCGCGTCGGTAGCGAGCGTACAAGTAGCGATTACAACAATCGTACGTTAAACTTACACCTGTCAGTTTTCTAATTACCTAATGGAATGCCTCTCTTTTCCATTTTGATCTAAATTAGTCTCAGAAAAGACCGCTGCCTGCTCATGAAAGTGCCTTTCAAATCCCTTTAGAGATTGAGCCGGATGAACCAACAGCAGAATGAAGTTTATTAAATCTGCGTTTATATTTTGCTGAAATATATAATAAATTAACGTAACATAACCCTCGTAATCCCACATTTTACTAGTTACGCAACATCACGCCTGTAATCCTCGCAGAGGTAGGCAGAAGTGTTGATTTCCACGTTTCACCAGTTACGTTTACATCCCAGTATGAAATAGGTGGTGAGTCTTTTGTTATACATAGGCACAATTGAGTTATCGAGCCACTACTGGAAAGTCTAAGTTAAAAAAAATCCAATAGTGCCTGGGATTAGAATCCAGGACCTCTTGATTGGGAGTCGCGTTTGCAACCAACACGACCAAGGAGGCAGTCACCAGTTACGTTTTTGGTTTTGATAAAATCTATGAAAATATTAAAATTGCACCGAGAAATGTTTTTAAAACCAATATGAGATTCAAAATTCTTTTATTCTGAAATCACAAACACTTGATTCCAATATTTTTATGATGCAATACTTTATAAGAAATGTATGTATAAAGGTGTTCTTTTCAGGATTTGAATAACTGAAAGAATTCTTTGAATTTTTTTTCTCACAAGCAGCAGAATGTTTACTTCTCTATCGTAAACGTGACCATGATATGAGCTTCACAATCGCAGCTTTGTTACGGTTACCGAGAGTAAAATTTCCGCTCATTGTCCTCGTTTCTAAGCGTTATTTTCCAGAGTGTTGAATGCGAAGTGTTGTCTCAGGGTGTGATCTATTTGTCGGCGAGCCCATTCGGCCGCGGTGTCGTACGGTTGCGCGTCGCTCTAATGAATGGTGTTTTTATGTTGTTGTACATTAAATTACATTACTTTATATGTTGTAGCTAAGTATGTCAATAATATGGGTAAGTAAATTCGAAGGTGGTTCTTCAGTGATATTATCGCCGTGCGTATTCACGACGATTAGAGTAAGGTAACAGGTAATTTCCATTAAATGCGAGTATCTTGATAATTGCGACAGGTCGGCGCGCGACGCGCTCTCTACATAATCTGTGCACATTGGTGTATGGGCTTTATATGTGTGTTTGTAAACAATAAATCAATAATGTTAAGTGTAAAGCTAGAACGCAATCGCTATAATCACAACGTCACAATAACGGTGTGGAATATGTACGTATGTATCCTGTGTACATATGTATGTATATGTGTGTACTGTGTATGTATATACATATGCACTGCATTTTTGCGTTGATCGTGCTAAGCCACGTTCAAACAAATAACAGCGAAAAGAAAATACAATATATACTAAAACATTTCCAAACGCGGTCATTTAATTACGCAGAAGTGTCAAGGCGTTTAGTATTACAAATACCTGATGTTTTGGCTAATAATTTACACATATACATATGTACGTATGTAGATGCTTTTTTACACCTAGACAGAGAACAGATATGTGCCCATATCACAAATATTTATTCAGATTTCACAAACCAATGGCGCAACGAGTCAGTCTAAACATCTTTTTCATTTACGTTTCTTTTATATTACTCTACCCAGGAAGTCTAACAACTGAGCAGCGGGAGCAGGTAACGAGACAAAATAAACTATGTACCTCGGGATGCTCTTGAGGTTTAATTAGCTCAGCCATCGTTACGCGAGTCTGGTTTTATTTTCTAGGAAAATAAGAATTTCATTTTTATAAATAAATATTTTTCTAAACTCCTACAAATCTCATTTCATCTCGCCACAGACTGAGCTGTAACACACGTTATAGCAAGGCATATTTCATGTATACTCGTATCATAGAAAACTACTGAAGATGGTAGCTATGATATAAAAATCTTTGCAGTCATTATCTGCGCAATATCTTTATAAAATTTCTTACTATATTTCTTCATGTTTTGACGACGAAAGAAAGATATGTATATTATAGCGACGTGTGCGGGCACTCGAGCTTTACTAGTGAAAATATATTGTAATATGCTTCGCTATAGTACAAGTTATAGCTCCGTCTGTGACCTTAAAGCGAGGTGACGCTGTTGTATGTTCTCCGACTCATACGACCATAGCGCTTTGCAACTTCCTCTCGAGCTCTACATACCCCGCTATGTTGTGGTTTTGTGATCGTCAATGCGAGAAACGTGTTCACATTTATATTTTGTTGCTTTGGATTGAATTATATTAATTGCAATTATTATTTCTTTTTACTTAGTACTTTACTTTTAATGTTTTTAAACCACCTTTGAGACCTTTGACACAGTGTAATGGCTGGTGCCTAACGATAACTGGTACCGTCTGCTAATCATGCCCTTCAAAGCACGGTAATAATCGTCAAAACTTTGCTCATTCATCCATAACCCGCCCGAGCCTATCGTTTTCTTATACATCCTTCACTATCTGCAATTGCGTCAAGGCTATAAGGCTACAGACCTCACAATCGAATTGTATAAGTTTCGTAACCCAGCTTTTCAGCTTATTGCTTACTACAAGAAGTGTTGGCCTAGTGGCGAAAAGCCGATTATAATCATTAATGAATTTTTTCTGAAAATATATAAATTTACCTATTTTGAGATCTTTTTCTACACCATAAGTTCGTTCATTTTATATGAGACTGTGAACTTTATTATACGTACGATACAAAAAAGTTTGGTAACATTATAATGAAGAAAATATGGGTACTTATTAGTTTTGTCTTTGGCAATTAATGCAGACGTTAGTCGAATTTGTATATCGATTACAGGGTCAGAATACATGTTACAGAGCGAGCGAATTCATCGACCAACAGAATAACGTGTGATTTGTTCCAGCATTGTCCGGAGGCGGCGCTAGTGTCCGCGCGGGTGATGGCGGCAGAAGGTGCGCCTGCAACTCGCTCGGCCTCCGGCGTGGAGAGGCGGCCTTCTGCACCGCGCCCCCCGCTGAACAAGCGAGGCTCTGGATCCCTCTTATCACAGCCACCTCCACAGTCCAAGTAAGATTCTGCATATTGAACACCGACTATAACCAATTATCGTTAGTGATAGCAAATCTAAGCTAATCCAATGACACATTTAAATGTTATCTGAAACACCTAAAATTATACACTATGTATAATGTATATCTTTATATTGGCGACTGTAGTTAGTCAATCTGACCGGTGAGCCGGAAATTGTGGGTCCTTTTTCCATTTAGGAAAAATATTTGTATGGTATGCGAGAGTATTTTTGTCTGTGTCTGTGAAATTATTATCTATGTATTATGTAATTACAAATTTATATATGTATTAGTTTAGCAGCTCACTGCATATCATTAGTACTATTTCTATCTTGTCTAGGAAAAGGTGGCCGTGTGTAAATGTGTTCTGAGACATTATTATTATTATTACCTGCGTTTGGTTATGGTTTCGTCTGCTAACCTAAACGATAATGTTAGAATTTATCCCTATAAGCTCAGTGTTTTACTTCAAATTTTGTGTTAACTTATCGGAAATAATAGATTCGACTACAAAAGAAACAATGCTAAGTGTTAAAATTGAACCTTCATTATATGTATATAATGTACATAAATATGTCCTCCAGACCTCCCTTTATAGGCCAATAGAAACATTATATAATAAGTAAGTATGTTGTCTGCGAAGAAAATACGTTCAACTATGTTTAAAGTGGAGCACGAATATATTGGTTTTGTAATGAGTAACTTTCGCGTAGGAGACAGTTTGTCTATTATCATGAGAGAGATTAAAATAATAAAGCTTGAGTAACTATACTCGTACATTAGTGCAAAACATTTTAATATGGTAATAAGCGTTTGTTTGTAGCTCTAAACAATAACAAAATTCTTGCTCATTGCATTACACATCATTACTAAACCTATTGGTATAACAGCATAATTATTCGCGCGCGGATTTAGACTTTTTAACTAATGAGTGTTCAGCTAAAAGGTTACATTATATTAATCAAACAAATGGCTTTACCAGGAGTACCTATAACATTTCTTTAATCTTCAATTTGCGCCCACCCTAGTACTACAGTTCGTTTGAAGCTACAAATTTATTGAATTAAATGCGTACTTGAAGTGCTTGTAATGTTACGAACCTTCTGTGGTTTCAGCAGGAGTACCTTTGGGCGGGTCCGTTGAGCTGCCGTTCTCAATTGTTATAGACAGATAACAATCTTAAATCTTTTGTGAGGACTTCGCCGGTATTACGAACTTCCGATAGAACAATTGGCTACCGTATTGGAATATTCTCAACGTGGGGAGATAGGGTGTTAGTCCGCTCATTACAAGATGTCACCGAAGACAATCTTAATGCGTAGTAGGCCGCCGAGCACAATATCCATAATCGATTTGAGAGCCACGGTTCAATTGAGAGGCAAATTGCGTATGCCGCGAGCAGCGTTGCATTGTCACGTTTGAATTAATAATTATAATTGATTTACAGTTTCTCTCTGCATATACGTCAGTCATGTATTCTGTTCTGAGCGTACTCAAAACTTCGCAATAGTATATTTGTTATAAAGATGGTATGAAACAGCTTTGTGACCAATATAAGACAATACTAAATTATGCTAGTCAATTTGACTAATGTAAAACTGATTTCAGATAGAATTTAAGATCTCATATAGACGTGCGTTTTTCGAAATATTAGTTATATTGGGTACAATGTTTTTAAAGAGTTTTTTATATTAATTAAGTAATATCCAGTAGTATACTCCTGTACGCTAATTCACCGAGGGATGATGTAGATAAGGCTTGTTACTTGACCAGCTGTCCAAAGCTTTTAACTCAATCTAAAGTAATCTGATAAGGCTTTACGATCTTTACCTAACAATAGCACCGTAAAAAATGTGAAGTTAGCAGTTTTTTTTTATGGTTTATTTCTTTTTAATTATCTATTAACCAACATATGTCAAAATTGTAAAAACTTTATTAATATAATTTGTGAATAGACATATGAGTTATTTTACTTCAATGGAATAACATATTTATCGTTATATTAATATCACAATGTATACCACAATCACAATTTGTAACATCATAATTACAAATGCAAAAAAAAGGAAAAATGTTCTATTTTATAAGTAGGTATTAATAAGAATTTATGTATCTTTTAATTAATATTTTATTCCTTTTCTTCTTTCTTTTTAGTGTCTTTTATTTATTGTGAATAAAGTTCCAAATTTTGAAAATCGAAAGCAATCAAAAACAAGTATTAAAAATGAAAATGTTTAACAACACGCCTACGAATGCATAGCGCAGAACATATATAAATGCCCATATATTTTATAATCTTACATTAGGTATTGTAATCTCACATCAGTTCTCCGCTATGGATAGCGATCATTAAAATCGCATTTCATCGCGTGAAGCAACATCTTGTTATTTGAAACAGGTATTGGGCCATATCAAGTGATCTATGATTTATCATTGCAACAGATTTAGAGGAAATCTAATTATGTATACGTCTATTTTTGTTAACGCCTACAAAACAACTTTATATATTTGAAATACGGCTATTAAAAACTAGCTACAGCAAACTTAAAAGAATATAAAAAACAAACTTATTTATACTTAATCCAAAATGTCATTATTCATGCACGACACCACGGTATTCATGACATTTTTATGACATTAATCGCTGGAAGGTGTAAAACATAAAGATGTTACGTTTAATAGCATGCAAATAAATAATACGAGAGTATTTCATCTTAATTCTTTATTATTCAAAAAGAAGTGCGGACAATATATTCGTAAGATGCCACAACTGGCTGCCTACGGACGTCCAGGGGCGCTCGCGGCTTCCATTTCTCTTTTTATCTCCTTTCGTATATAATTAATGCACTGTCTTTGCAACTGCCTCAGCAAATAATAACCAGATATGAACACAACACCCACGATCACCAATAACACAATAATATCCATTATCGTCAACTTTTCCATGATCTCGTCGTGCGCGTGTCCGCTGCCTTGACCGTCCATTTTGAAACTATTTTCGCGTGACATCTAATCAAACATCATCGCAGTAATTAATTGTTTTCATACATCCATTTAATCCTACGTCGCAAAATTGAAGAACATATAGCGATGTTTACAATATGTGACGTCTTAGTATTCACTATAATTCGATTCAACGTAACTTTTACGAATCATGTAAGTGGTATTATGAGTGTGCATTATTTTTGTCGATCGCTGTTGAAATTACGAACTAGTGGCTGGTCATGTTTGGTATGGTTAACGGATCTGTTTTAATAAAATTATAGCTCCAAGGGCAGTAATTTAAATATTCTAGTTGAGACCTGCAATATTATACATATGTATGTATGTCGCCTCGCGTCTCGCCTCATATTAGATATTTAGTGCCATAGTTTTTCCTTCGTCGTCTTTGCTGACGTACGCGTAGCCAGCGATTCAAGTGTCAAAGTAATCACACTACTAGAATTATATTAAAACAAGCTGTAAATATATTGCATTTTTATTTAATGCGATTCCAGCACCGTCATATAGGACTTGTTACTTGAGCCTACAACGACAGCTCCCCGATCTGTCAATAGCTACCTGATGAGCTACGAGTATCCGTCTGATCTATAAATACA
The DNA here is from genome assembly GCA_018245635.1 of Mimoniades versicolor eupheme. Lineage (NCBI taxonomy): Eukaryota > Metazoa > Arthropoda > Insecta > Lepidoptera > Hesperiidae > Mimoniades > Mimoniades versicolor. Next base: position 3,679 of record DWDW01000507.1, on the reverse strand, counting down.
CACCCGCTACATAGTATAGTCATGACTAAACAAAAAAATAATGCAGTAGTTTTTTATAAGTCGTCGTGTGTGTGTCTATATAATACACTCATTTATTTACTATTAACATTACATTAACTTATGGATACCTATATTGAAAATATTTTAGTGTCCCCTTATTCGATCATGTATATCGTAAAGGTTAATTAAATGCTATAGTACATTAAAGTACTAGTAAGGTACATAAAAAAGGGACTATTTCGTTAAAAAACTCAATAAGACGAAAAGCTTTCCGTTTTCCCTCCTTTAACAACAATAAATATTTATCGTAGTAATATTTATTGTACATACAAGAGTTACAGTTTTGCATGTAGAAAATAGCTTATTTCAACTTGTACACTCAACATGAAACTGGAAACAATAACTTAAATTGACAGCGCGAAGTGGCGTCCGCAATAAAAGAATTAAGTTTTTTGTCGAGAAATTACCCACGTTTATTGAGCGTGAGATAAATGAAAAAAAAAATGGTATTATTTATGCACATATTACAGTATACCGATGTATTGGCTACCAAACGAAAACCAGTTTGAGTGTGCTGGCCACTTTGGTCAGCACATCGAGAATGCGGTGAGAAAAAAAAGAGAGTCGGTCGGACCGCGCGACTCCCGCCGAACGCCGAACGCAAAACAAAAGCCTTTGTTAGTTTCCACGTATCCCGCGCCGAGTGTAGGGTTACGGAATTCTATAACTAATCGAAACGCTTATTGTTTTGCGATTTCTGATTAATAAGTTAATCACAGACGGAGCTATAATATACGTTATACCATAGCATTTTATGATATACATAGCATCGATGTGGTATTTCGCCAAAGACATAGCCGGTTGATATACGTCGCTTGGAATAACGCTTGTTATCACAAGACCAAATAGTGAATCAATCCTTGTAAAAGATTACAATATGGTTTCTATAGTAATGCTCTACTGACCGTACACGTAGCTAAAATACATACATATGTATATCTTTCTTACGTTGTCAAAATATGTAAACACATATGTTGAGCAAAACATATCTCGATATAGCAAGACATTATTGCGCAGTGGTATCCGCAAAGATATATAATATAACGTAGATACTGTTTGCTGTAGATTTTTATAATACATACCTATATGCTATGTTATAGTATAATATATTAATATATATTATCGCTCCACCTGTGACGACCTCAGTCCTCCCCGTCTGCTCCCAGGCGCTTGCGATTTGCGATCGCTTGATTAATAAGAAAACAACTGAACACCGCATTTTTGATATTTTGCTCCAATACCAATCGTGTATTCAGAGTCCGAGCGATGTTAGTTCGACAAGAAATTGCAGTTTTGATGATTCAATTACACTTCGAAATGATTGTACTGTACACATAATATTAATATATCGGTTTGTGTGGATAAAGATATGATGAACGTAAAAGAATCATGTCCGGTACTTATGGGTAGAGATTTATGGTACTGCACCTCTTTACCGACCCCGTAAAAGACTTGGCGTTACGATATAATTACAATCAACATTAACACAAGCCGTACATACATGTCTTCTGTCATTTAATATCCATACGAAGCTTTATATAACTCCAAGCGCTTTTAGTAGGTACATATAAAAATAGAATGTTTACCGTATATGTACCTACTGTTTTACATAGAAAAGATTCTTCTTTACTGATAATACAATGACGTAGATGTCGAGACGCCATGTCATACTTCATGTCACGTTACTCAATGTTGCTACACGCGTGTACATATGCCTTATATGTGCCTCCATATAACATCAGATCAACGTGTTTTGATTGTATCAACAGCGGAAACTGAGTATTAGTTTGGAACTCATTAAATCATAATACCCTGGTACTTGAAGGTTGGAATGTATTTCGTTAAACATAAACTGGTCTATTAAATACACCACATCCGAATTATGATGTCTTGGTGTCTCTTATATAGAGTGACGTGAACAAGACATGTTGGAGGAAAAACTTCAAACGTATGAGGTAAAAAAGAGTGTTGATTTAGTTCAGGCATTTCAAATACTTTTACGTACAAAGGATATTATTTCATTGCGGTCATGTTTAACGATGTCATCATCATCGACCTATTGCAGCCCAATGCTGGACAGCGGCCTCCCCTGAGGGGTTATGGTCTTGACAATACATACATATGTAACACTGAAAAATTAATAATACAATAATAATACTTTGGAACATTTCTTTTACACTCAGACAAAACAAATACTTGTGTTCATCACACAAATATTTGTTCTGGGTGTGAATCGAACCAACGACCCCTGGCGTAACAGTCAGGCTCACAAACTATTTCACCAACAATATAGTCTTATAAATGGTTAAATGGTATAACTACAATTCATCATCATCATCATATTTCTTAGTCCACTTCTGTCTCCGGTCTGCCGTATCTTCTGCCGGTAGCTTTCTGCAGATGGTCATCACACCTAGCCGGGGGGCGATTATAAAAACATAATAGTAATTCTATTATAAATGTCATATTCTTGTTAAAATAACTAAGCTGCGTCACACGTGGGAAATTTGTCATAATTACTTCGCATATTACAACGTCTCAATTTACGTGTCACACTCACATTCTGAGAAAAGACTCGTGTGCCAACAGTGGAACGACACAAGGGTCGAAGAAACATAGCTAATTAAATTGCAACGTCACAATGAGACACTAAAGTGGCAGATCAAATTAGAGCATACAAATGGGTTGCAGTGTTGGCTAGATTATAAGCAGTTAGCTCATTGATCGGTATCGCTGTAACGGTGAGCGCCAGCTGCGCGCCGCTGACCCGCGATAACCCGCGCGGCGCCAGCGTCATCTTCAAATCATCTACATCTCGTTAGTTCTATTACAATCTGTTGACAGTCCATTTGTCTCGAACTACGTATCGCACCCGCGTTGCCCCGAAGGGATAGGCAGAGGAGTGTAGAGCTCCCACTTTCCTATTTTCACTAAGGCGTAATTCGATTCAAGCAATGATTTTACTAGCGTGGTGCTACTACGTTCTACTGTTACTAAGTTTCATTATTATATTGTAACATCAAGTGCCCTAAGAGATTTGAAGGGATTTTTTAAGGAACTCTTATTAAATAATGAAAAAATATTTTCCGTTGTTTCAAAGCCTTCACGTAAACGAGTTGGAAAAAAAATTTCTACTAATCTTACTACCTTTATCCAACAATATGCGTATTCGATTTAGAACTTCATTTCCAATCTGTTCCAACCAAGGGATATTATAATTAGTTATGCATTAGGAACTAATGATTCTCGCAAGTGCAAGCCTCCCAACGGCGCCTGGCTCGCGTAAACCCGGATATGCGGTAGAAATTAACTAAAAATTAACTAAAAAGTAAATTACGTTACAACACGGCTATAATTCCCGAAGAGGTAGGCAGAGGAGTGTACTACACACCCACGTTTCAACGGTTACGTTTACGTCCCATTATGGAATAGGTGGAGAGCCTATTGCCATATATCGGGCACAAATCCAAACTTCGAGTCACTATTAGAAGATTTACACAAATCTCTTCACTCTCATGGGGCAGGCACAGAGCATCCATTGTCAAATATGTATCCTTACACACCTGCCGCGCTTCTTCTACAATCATCACTCGCTTCATACATGCACGCCGGTTTCCGA